>JACXGI010004757.1:0-51619 GCA_016801175.1 Esox masquinongy | reverse complement strand
TGGTGGCAGACAAAACCATACGAGCGGAGTGGTGGCAGACAAAACCATACGAGGGGAGTGGTGGCAGACAAAACCATACGAGGGGAGTGGTGGCAGACAAAACCATACGAGGGGAGTGGTGGCAGACAAAACCATACGAGGGGAGTGGTGGCAGACAAAACCATACGAGGGGAATGGTGGCAGACAAGCTTAATTCAACTGTAACATTTGGGCCTAACAACCATATGGTGCCACGTACAGTTGTTAAAACAACTATTACCATAAATATTTTGCACGTATCCCAATAACCAGGTTTCCAGTACTACATAGTATAATCATGTCTTGAAGATAAAAAACTATAATTTGATGGAAACAGGAAGTTGTCTGTAAAATATAATGTTGACAAACAATGCTTGGTTCACCTCTGTATGGTCTTTTTGAGACTGTAGAATACATTCTGCAAAAAATGGTATTGGAAATGCCTGTGGACATTTTCTGAAGAGTAACCATCATATCAAAGTCCATTTTGAATCACACTATGAAATATTTTATGATCTACCAAAAAGCATGCAGTTTATTAGTCTACAGATGAAATATGAACTTCACACAGTGGTGAGGGAGCACTGCAATGAGCTTGATTAAGGGCCTTATTCTTGTGACATTAGATACGCTGCAGCCTTGACAGCAAAAATAATTCTTACTTTAAGTCTCATCATGTAGTGTAAGTATTTGCAAGCTGGTAGTGTGCAGGTGCCAAGACCAGTGGGCGCATTTGCAAATGAACAACTATCGACAGAGTACAAAATGCAAAGGAGACACTTTAAATAAGATTTGAATTCTGTACATAAAAACATAAGTTAAAAAAAAGGACCTTTTAAGTGAATTAGGCCATTGCACTCCCACTGATTTATATCCACAGGTGCATTCACAGGAAATACATGCACATGATTACTTGATGTTAAGTGGAGAATATTTGCATGAAATGTTTCCAATTAGATGTAAACCTAGTTATAAATGAGAGCAGGTATATAGGCAATCGGTGTAACAAAGTTTATCAGTCAATCTGTGAATTAACATATTTTCCAATTTTACATACTTACATAAAAACTTTGGATAATACACTTTGAAGCAGTTAATGATATATTTCACAAAATCCATGTCCTGAAAAAGAGAGAAAGAGTATGATTCAGAAAGTACAGTATTATATAGCAGTCTCAAAGCAGGCTTTGACTTTGACTAACAAAGACATTTTATGGACTAGGGAATCTGCTCAGCTTGAGATATTTATTGCCTCAAGCTGTGAAATGACCCAATTTACAATTGTTGAAAAGTAGTAGTAAGTTCTTCTGAAGACAATCCATTTCATAATTTCAAACACCTTCCTTCAATTCAATCATAGAAAATATAATTCAGGGAAAAACGTATTAGACAAAAGCACTGTGTATTTTCACTGATAATTCATGCACTGATAATTTCACTGATAATTCACAGCAGTGAAAGAAAAGGCCAGGAGACTCTTAAGACGACACGACTGTATTAAATGGCATCTACTCTAATCTCGCTTGGACTTTGCACGCAAAATGACACATTATGCCAAGCCATAATCCCAGCACAAATGTTGAGGGAACTACATTATATGCAAGTTCATTTTCCTGCAGCCAAATGTATTATCCTATATTAGCCACCAGTGGCAGTTGTTGCATCTCCAGGTCTCTCGTTTTTACCTTCCAATCTTATATTTTTATCTCTGTCCATCAGCTGTTGAGAAGCCGGTGCACATATCCTGCTAATAAATACAATTTTACAACGTTCAGGTGTTCAACATCATGGTTTATATAAAATGCTAATACATAATAGTTAATCAACATCGTGAGTTAACATTTCATCAACCTTATTTATTTAAACAGCGTATAGCTTCACTAAACTCTACTTTCATACACAGCCCAGGTGGTGATTAAGTAGTACACACGATGCCTACTGAAAACAAGTGTGGGTACGCCGTATAGCCCCCATTCCACCAGTAAATTACAAATTACTAGCAGGGCATGGAGATGTAACCATATCATTGTCTATTTTTCACAATGTCAAATGCAATTTTTTTTATTTGAACTTGACCTACACGGCTGGAGTCTGGACGCAAACTATAGTGCAGTAAGCCACTATAGGGGCCAAATTCTAAACAGCTCATCACCTATTTGCAATATCTTACGAGTGTGAAACATATGTGGTAATAGTAATAATTAAAGAGCAAAATGTACATTGAAAAAGAGCTTAGAGCATCAAGCAGCGCGAAATGTCAGCTATGGCATTATGTTTATTCACGATCACCCATCAAAGGAACACAAGGGCCTAATTGAGTTCCTAATTAACTATCAAAGTAATTCAGTTCTTAGGATACACAGTTTGCCTAAGGAACTAACAGGAAAGTAAATAAAATGATTAAGCTATAGTGCATTATTTTTAACGTTCATGTGAATAGCATCTAGTTAAAATAAATAATCTATATTTTGCATTGTGCCACAGAACCAAACTGTTAGCGTTTCGCATCCCATGTCTCCAGTCCAGCTGCTACATGCAGGCAGCTATAACTTCCAAAGTGGGAACTGAAAATACCTATATACACTTTTACAACAGTTAACACTATATATTTAGAGAGCAAAGGCGATTCATGCACAGAAAATGATTAAGATTAATTACAGCATTTTTGCTCACAAAACCTTTTTCGAAACGGAAATAATTTTGCCATGGTGCCATAGTGGAATGATAGCAGTGGAAACAGATTTTGCAAGGTCTGGTTGTTTACTTTCTGACTGAGTAACCTTGATCTCCATGAAAATTGTATAAACTCATTCACCATGTCTAGCCATGACTAAAATATCTACAGACAGCTTTGAAACTCAAGGGTTTTAATTTTTGCTTTTGTGCAAATGTGTTATCTAAAAAACCCAAGGCTCTCTGTCCTGAGGCCTCTGAAATGAGGACAAAGGTTGGATTAATACAAACACACGCGACTACTGGTATCTAAAGCCCCCATAGTCAGTTAAATTGATTACAGCCACATAAAAAAGCCTCCTTCACGAAAACTCACTCAATCAGAGTTAACATTTTCATTACCAGAATGGTCTACTATCATCAGACAACAGGACTATTAATCTAGTAAGACCCTCAGGAACAGACTGGAATAGGCTAGCTCACATCCTAGAGGAAGAGTTGCCACTGGCAGCACAAACAAAAATCCACAGGAATTCAGCTAAAAATATATAATAAAGAAAAAATTCTGTTTCCAAGAATTCCCCCAAATAAAATAAGACATTGTGGTTGCGTGTAAATGTAATTAAATTCAAGGATACACAGACGTGCGGCCCTCTAGACAGATGTGTTGACCTCTAAACTCGCTGACCTCTAGACAGACTTGATGCTCTATAGACAAACTTGTTGCAATATCCTAAACTCTCTAAGAAATTTAATGAGATAACACTGGCTAGGCTAACTCCAGACCACACAGTGGCTATTTCAGCCAGCTTCATTAAGAGCACTTCCTTAACGGATCTACTATTCAGTAAGAGTGTGTGTGTGTGTGTGTGTGTGTGTGTGTTTGTGTGTGTGTATGTATATAAGTAACTGTATGAGTGAGTGTGAGAAAGAGAGCAATTAGGGCATTTCGCTAGAAGCGGGTATGGCCTGAGAAAAGAACCGTCTAGCTGAGAGGAGAGTGCCTGCTGGGAAGCTCCGACAAAAACAAAGTCAGTTTGTGGATTACGCTGTCGGTCGACTTGGATTGACCAAATGGATTTAAAGGTCACTTTAAATCTCCAACATGTTAAAGCATTGAGGAGCATCAATCCCTCCAATTCCCTGGCCCGAACAGCAAGCAAAACTAGGACACTCACCAGGGCTTCAATAACACTCATACCACATTTAGTAAATAAGGCAACCATGTTTAATTATGAGCATGAATATTAACCCAAGCCCTTCTTTAATCTATGTAGAGTGATATTTTCAGTGAAATTGGTTAAAATGCAGGGTAGCTTAGTGGTCAAGAGTGTTGCGCAAGCCAATGAAAGTTTGCTGGCCCTAATCCCAGAGCCGACAAGATAAAAAGTAAAAAAAACACTGCCTTTCTGTTGCTAAGCAAGATAGTTAACTAATTGTTCACCTGGGCTGTTGCTGTATACAACAATGTGATATCAGCAAAATGTAAATGTAAAGTAAGTTATAAAAATAAAATAAAAAGGTGTTGACGTGTTGTAGTCTGTGATTAAATTACAGTGTGGACCGAATCTCAACAGAAGCAGATGTGTGGAGAAGCCAAGCAAGGCAGGTGGAGAGGATAAGACAGGAAGAAGCACTGATTGAACGCTAGCAAGATAGTTAGGCTTTACTAATATCCATGTTGTGCTTAGGCAATTCCATCATAAAGGAATTACGTTCTGATGTACTAAATGTATTCCAAACAAAAACATGGATTTGAAAGTTTAACAGACCGCTCAAACTTAAACAATTCAACATAGTTTGGTAGTGCACAAACGCTACCTGACCATGTACTGAAAAATAATTTGTGGAAGAACTGTGCAGATGCCAATAGGTGATGGAACTATAGTAAAATGTTCTTGATTTTTAGCACACAAATGCATAACAGAATTTTAAAAAGTTTATAAAATTGCCATGGTTGCCTTTCAACTATCAGAGTTTAGCATAATTACCGATACCAATTACCAGTCATTTTAAGAAATTTTGTGCAGAAAGTTGTGCATTTTCAATCTGCCGTAGAACATTTCTCATTTTCATAAATAATTAGATAGAATTTGTATTCATGCTGATACATAAACCATGTTAAATATAGCTAAAAAAAATTATCGTCCAAGCTACCCCACAGATTTCAGGGTTAACTAATTGAGAAGAGAAAGGAAGTGATGAAGGTGATGAGTCTGCATTCATGCAGCCTGCTGTGGCCTATCCACCAAGAACCACTGGTTAGAATGTATTGATTATCATTGAGAAGCATCAATAATGATGTTGAGAGCAGCATTTGAGGCTGCAATGGTTAATTATAACTTGTAATGATCAAATTACCTGTTTTAATTGTGAGCCAGAATCCTAGGATTTCTCATTACAGCCAAATAATTTGCAGTAATTCAATGACAGATTTTTACCAAGTTATATCAAATGCATCAAAATGAACTAAATAGTAGGTCTAGCTTGTTACTTCAGTGAGATTTCAGTGAAGTTTCACTGATTAGCGAGACTAATCAGTGAGATTAGTCTCGCTACTCATCAATGGACAGAAAATGAAAGATTAGGACTAATGATTACAAGTGTGTTTCACCAGAAATCACACATTTTCTATTGCTTGATTTGTAAAGTGACAAATTGCTGAACAACGCATTCATGCCCTCATTTCCCAAACATATTGACTCGGATTTCATTTAAAACCAAATATAATGCGCTCTTTGAACTTTTGAAAGGAATGAATAACGAAGATAAATTGTTTCTTGACTTGTGTGACTACAGTGACAGAAATAAAGTGCAACAGTAGGGACACGTTCTGACTGAACAAGGCGTCAAGTGGCCAGCATGACTGTCCCGCTTCTACTGGGTTATTATAACTTAATAACGCACTTAAAAACAATTAATGAACGCCTTTACTAAGTTTAAGCTTAGACCATTCAAGTACTATGAAATAATAAGGTCAAGTGATAAAAACAAGAAAAAAAACGACATTTCAATCAAACAGACAAAAGTCCACTCACAATATTGCTGATCCCTGATTCGGCCATGTCAAACACAACAGTGAGCGGCATCCCTGGCTCTCTCTTGGCATAGCGCTCCAGCCAGAAAGCAACATACTTCTTCTTGTCCATGGTGGTTTTTGCATCCTTAGTATGCAGCTTGACTTTGAACCAAACTGAAAACAAAGCAAAAACACGAAAACATAGTTTTGTATTCAAAAGCTCCTCGTGAGTCATTACTGTGTCAGTGAGGAATATGAGTAAAAGGCCATTATGTGGTACGAACAGAGCTTGTTGCCCTCTTTGTCATAGCCATGTAGGAAGACAGCCCCGGTCTCAAACATCCACTTTGGAACACTGCTCTCGGTGAGGTCTGGAACAACACAAAGCTTTCTCAGGTAACAAGTAAAAAGAAACATTTACTATTTTTTCTTTCTACTAATCTTCATAACAGGACTGCTTTATGGCAAAAGAAGTCTTAAAAAACAGTCAGGTGTTTAACTTAACTCCTCTCGATCTAAGAGAGAAAAACATTTTAACAAGTAACAATAACTCATTCTGGATCAAATGTCTGGAAATTGGAAGTAAATAAAATTTCAGCACGAACTAAACAAACAATTTGTCTGGCTTGAAACTGTAATTGCCGAGTGGAATGCAGCAATGTATGTTAAACTTAAGGAAAACAAAGAAAATTGTCTCTGGCTTGTGGAGACAGATATATTGGTGCACAGGGAACAATAAGCCTTTATCTGAGAAAAAGCCAAGAAACCATCTGACATTGGCATACAAAGACAGCCACTGATCAACCGTCAGTGTTGATAGTGATAGGTCCACATAAAATGTAATTTACAACTAAGACAATGTTTGCATTTGAATACAATACACTACTTTAGCAGGGTTTGACAATGTGGGCTGTTCCTGTTTTCAACATTCAACCACACACAAGGCCAAAGTCACATGTTGTGGTGTAAAAATACAGCCACAGGCTTCTCGGAACAGACAAACCAGTCAAGGTTGCATTAACTGTCATTGACAGTGCCAGTTGTTTCTCTTTTGTCAATCCCTTCAAAAACAAGGACAACTGCAATACAGTTAGATAAAAGGTAAAATATTTGCCTACCATTCAAACCAAATTCTTTCCTCCAGAGAAAACTCTCATCAATCATTTTCAGGGCATCGTCCACAGAGTATAGTCGCCACATCAGATAGGCTTCCACCAGAGTGTCATCTTTCTGCAGTCTGTCCACATCTCTTGGGTCATATTTGTCAGACTCTGTAAGAGACAGAGAAGTAACATTGACTTTGTTGCTTCCAACTTTTTATGACAAGACCCTACCGTAGATGGAAGACAGCAGTTAGTCTACTATACCAATAAAGTGCCAATAAAGACCTACCAATAAAGGACTACCTATAAAAGACTAATTCACTAAATAGTTAAACTAATTATTTGTTGTTATTAACACAATGTCATATTACTGTCAGTAACCCAATTAATAATCCTGATTCAACAATGACTTTTATAACAGCAACCTGTCAGACAACTAATGTTAGATATGATGAGGATTATCATCACACAGTTGTTCAGCTATACGAATATTGGCAACAGGCAGCCATTTCAAAAGTCTGATATATTCTCAGTTAAATACGTCTGCTACGTTTCCATACAAAACAGTCTCTATGTTAAATGTCTCAAATGATAGCTAACGTTGGTGTGGTTGTGTCAAAAATGTTGCTGTGCAGTGCGCTACCTTACGTCAGCTAGCTAACTAGCTCGTTAGCATCAAAGTATGAACTCACCCTGGAGGTGCTCATTCTTGAACTTCTGTCTTGTCTCCTCAATTTTCTTCTGAATGTCCTGTTTTAAGAGAGATAAATTATACATATGTAAATAACCTTGTCATAAGAAACTGCCTAACAAAATATGCATTTTTGCGTAAAAAAGTAAAAAATATTCTGGTGAGTTAGCGTAACCTGCTCTGATTCGAGATTCCCAACTTCCGCCATGTTCAAGAGGTGACTGTGCTAGCTAGTGTGGCTACTAGCTACGTTAAAGTTGAGCGATGAATCAGTGCTACTGTATGAAACTGTTTCCTTGTGTTGCCATTTTGGCTCTTGGCTAGAACAGTAGTTAAAGATAAACAATAAAATAACATATCTCAGGTTCGTTAATGTTAACTGAATACAATGTTAAAAATTGCACGTGTGACCTCAATATTTATGAAAGTAAGCATTGATTAAAAAAAGTGTTCATAAAAAACCGGGTGGTGCGAGATAACAATAACCCACAATGCAACCTTTCCTACGCCATTAAATGCGTTCGATTTATGTCACTTGCCAGGCCGGATTATTTTTATTATTGTTCAATAAAAGTAAAAAAAAAGAATACATTAAGACTATATTTTGATTACTGAATTGTAATTTCCATTTGGAATTTGAAAATCGTGCTACATCGGATGCATGGTTGAACGACAAATACGCAAAGTAGTTCCGTAATTATGTATGAGACATTGTCGGTATAGTCATAGCCACTGTATCTACCATAATGTATGCACCATTTTGGTAGGTTGACATGAGAAAAACTCCCCCCTGACACCACGTTGGCCACATGAATCGAACGCACCCAATCTGTTTTACCGTTGGCGCGATGTTTTGATACTTCTGCGGTCATGATTTCTGTAGCTTGATGAACTGTCAACTGTGCAGGTACTGTAAGCGGTTAATATGTTATAATTCTATCACTAAATCAGCTAGCTAATAACCTGTTTGTTCTGTGCAAAAAAAAAAACAATAAGTAGTCAAGTTCGCTAGTTATAGCTGCTTACCTCAGCTACCTGATAAAAAACTAGACAGTACTGTACTGTAGGCAGCTACAGTAGCTATTGCGAACGTTGGAACAGTATCTAAATACAGTAGTTAGAATGTTCATTGTAATGCCGAAGTAACGCAGATGAAGATTGCTGAAGTTTTCTTGCTTTTCTAGATAAAGTACCACAATGTCAATGACAAAAGACAGTCCTAGCCAACAAAGAAAACTGCTCTCCTTCTGTGGAAATATTCTCACGTTTCACTGCAAACGCTCCGCTCCAGGGGATGGCGAAAGTCGAAGAGGATTAGAACTGGCCTTCAGCAGACTGACATTTCAGCGGGACGCCTGCTCCTTTTCAAAGGCGAATTCTGGTATCGCTGTCATCAACAAGAATCGTTCATCAGATGTTGATATAGTGGCATGCTCCTTTGCCCTACATGTGAAAAACAGAATCACTTCACCGTGCATTTTACTGGTACAGAACAAAAAGCGGGATGTTTTCAATTACAGTCTTCTCACTCTCAGTAGTTCAAATACATCAGAGACACAAATGGAGTTCAAACTGCCATATCGCATTAAAGACAATGTTACTATCTTGCAAGGCCCTACTGCATTATGGAGCCATGACGGTTTTGTCTTTTACACATCCCTGCATTCTGGTGAAATTAGACAAGTACCTATCAAGCTCTCCCCATTTTTTATTGGTGAATTTCCCCTCAACAAAAGAAAAATACTTGTACTAGGTTCCCAGACACAATGCCTGAATGATCAGTTGGCCACTTTAGGGGGGAGTGAAACCCTGGGGTATTTTGTAGAGGATGGACAAGTATTTAACGGAGCTCTGATCTTACCTCATGCCTATAGTTCTATCACACAGTGTATGTGTGTGGTCTCTGCTGGAGAGGTGAATGGTGTATTCAAATCCACTTTGGTGGCAGCAACCAGTAAAAACCAGCTGGTGTATTTTGAGAATGGCATTCCCAGAGAGGTATGCAGGCTTCCTTTTGAAGAACCTGAGCACATTCAGATAGTCAACACCGGCCGGAATGGATGTCTGTTTGTCATCTCTTTCAACAGCGGACACATCTGTACAGTATGGAAGGACACCTTTCAGGTATTGCAGTGCTTGTGTGGACACCATGGTGGCTTTAGTGTATATACTGTGTATAACCTCACCCGCGGCCTGCTCTTACTTCCTCAGGTAGCGTTGTGCTGGTCAAGTGTGAGCTCCCTCCATGTCGATGACTTTGTAGGGTGTGGAACCGACCAGATGCTGCTGGTCTTCAGAAGCCAGAGTGCCCCTGTGGGTTCAGTGGATAATTTTCTCATCACAGATCTCTGCGGGACAAGCTACTCTGTGAGACGCTGTTTCATTTACGGTTGTTCTTTGCCAGTGTTACTAACACCCACCGAGGCCCCTAAATGTTCTATGTTGTAATTAGGTTTGTGTTGGGTGCCCTCGTTAACCATACGCCTACGGTGCAGTTAATGTTTAAAGCTCATTGTGTACCTCAGCATGGACAGGAGAGCAGCAAAGGACCAAATACATTGGATACAGCTCCGGAGAACTACCTCTTAACTGTCCAAGCGCTACAGTCCAGACTTCAGGTATATACGACTTCAGCGACACTCCCCTATCTGACTTGAAAAACTTGAGAACTGTATGTGTGCGTGTAGCTCAGCATTTCCCAAACCAAGGACCAGGCCAAACTGTGAGGAGCCATATCCTACATGAGAAAGTCCGACTGATTAAAATAGATTGTTTTTCTCGATACACCAAATGCAACATTCAAATGAATAGAAACACGGGTATGTGAGTAACCCCAGACGTCTGCTGTTTAGCAGTTAGTGCATACAGAGTGCTTTCTTATTTACGTTATTTATGCTAATTTGACACTTAACTTTTGAAATGGTTGGAGCTATTAGCTGTAATGGCTTCTGAAATTATCAGAAAAGTTTCCTTCTATGGCGCAGTCAGAATATGATAGAAGAGTGGCAAAATTGCAATTGAAAGTAATACGTCTTTTACACGCGCACAATTATTGCCTGGTAAATCCCTGACTATTCTGATGAATTTCAGTCAATACAAATCATAGGCAATTATTAAATCCAGCAGATTTATATTTGGTTGACATGATTTGACATTTGTGTGTGTTATTTAGATGCTTTTCTGGAAATTATGGAGAACTGAGGCCAAATTTCAACATTTAATCACAGAATTGTTTCTGATTCCTTCAAGTGTGCGTAATTAAATTGCTTAATGGACCATGTCATTATGGTAATAGCATAGGGGAAGTTTTAATTTAAATATTTGTTTGGAGTAAAAAAAATGGGGTGGTCATTAATTCTTTACCCTATTCTTTGTCGGTCCATGAGACAGACAAGTGGATAGATGTTCCTGAACATAAAGGTCTGTTTTCTCCACGGGAGATGAGGGGGGTTTCAATAGCCTTTTTAAAAATATTTTTTATGGTTATTCAGTAGTCCCTGCTGTTCTGTTTTATCACTGTCTTACAGTTGTTAACAGCAACAATGTTCAACAGCAACAATATCCTATTGCCTTAGTATAGCAGTATTCCAACTCATTCAACATGTTATTGTTCCATCTCTCTTGGGTTCTCCAGAGTGGCTTGTTGGTGCTCCAGGATCTCCAGAGAGATGTGAGTGTAAAGGAGAGGGTTCTTCGACAGTCACTCCAATCCCTCACAGACATTGTCTCCGGAAGAGAACACATTCTTACCCAGACAGAGCAGGTGCTTGTCAATAGGCTTATCACCGTTGTCTTTTTTGCATTACATTCTGTTGTATTTCAGTGTGTCGTATGTAGTCTCTTTAAATGTTGCCGTTATGGGCCTCTCTCCAATAGGAAAGCCTTGTTTCTCTGTGGGATGAAGATGAGGAACAGGCCATGGATACAAAGAATCAGATCGTGACAGGGGTGCGACCTCCTCTTGTGGAAAAGCTTTGGCATCGTGTCATTGAGGAGCGCTTGGTTGTAGGCGTGATTCTTACCGCAGAGTGTGCTGTGTAAATATTCACTTACTTTTGATACCTCTATTCTCTCGTATATATTTTCACTGTCAAGGAAGCTCATCTGAAAGCCCTGTGAACATTGTATCCAAAATATCTTGTGATAATCAGTTGTGTCTTTTAGCATCATTTCTTTAGAAGTCTAATTCTCTTGATGTCTTGTCCTTGTTAGGGAGCTCAGGGCATGTCTATGGCAATGATAGTGGTTGTTTTAATGTAATGATAGGATGCGTTAATGGTGTTCAATCAAGCATGGTTCCTGCCTTGTGAGAGCCACTTACCAGCTGTTAAATCCCACTACTGGTGCCTAAATAGATCTCTGGTGTTATTCCCTGAACCAAAGACAGAGAGAGAAAAACCCTTACAGCTCGATTATTTATCTTCAAAACCACTCACTTAATTCACTCCCAGAAGAGGTTGGTTCCCCTCTAGACATTGTGTATCTGTATCACAGTTGAAATATATAAAACTTTGAATGAGATAATTGTATTGATGAGGATTATAGCAAACAAATGTAACACAAAGTGCCCTTATCGCCTAGGAGTTGCTCTCAAAGCAAAAAAGCTGAAGAGGACATCATGAACGTCTATCCTTCCTCTCCATAAGTGTAGGAGAGTTTCTGTCAGGGACCATTCTCTCTCTAAGGCGATATCGCCAGACTTTCAGAGACATGACTTAACAGCAGCCACATGTCTGTCTGGTCACCATGGCAACGCACTCTCCAATAGCTCTCTGAGCTGTTTCTGTGCGAGTGCATAGCAATCAAGAGTCCAAGTTGCTCAGCCTGTTCCGGTTTAGCTTGGGCACATGTCTTGGAGGATAAAGAGCATCATCTTTGTGGCGGTATTGCTTGGGGTCCCTTAGTGCATCTCCCATGGATTACATAGCCCTGGTAATGCCTAGAGTCTCCAGGCGGTTTCAGATCACTCATCTGTATGTTCCTTCATTCGTTCGTTTAGTCTTTCGTTTTCGTATTCACTACCTCTCCCATTCACTTCATGAATGCTAATGTAATGGATTCCCAGTGTGCCAGCCGACAGTGTCCAAGTGATTGTCCCCGACTTGTTATATATTTTTTCCAGCTCAGTGGAGAGTGTGACTTTATCCATCTTGACAGAGGGAGGCCAGAACCGGGCGCCTGTGGTCATCGAGACCCAGAGCCGAGGGTCCTGGTTCACCCCGCCCAGGCCCTCGTCTCCCCCGTCTCACCCAGAGCCTGCAGCCAAGAGGGGCAGGCAGGATGGCGCTGGCGGAGCCAGTGACACAGTCACACAGAAACTGGCAGTGACGGCTGTGACTGACCTGACCCCTCTGCTGACCTCTGGCAGTGTCAGATTCCCCGTCATGCTCCATTATACCCAAAGACAGGAGTCTTCTGGCACCACAACGGCCCCAGGACCAGCAGTGGTCCGGTGCGGTCAAGTCCGAGTTGACATCCAGGCCAAACCCCGCCCCCAGCTGCTGGATGACAGTCGACTCACAACAGGTAAAACGGGGACACTTTATATCAATGTTATGGCTAGTGTGCGAGAGCTGTGTGTCTGCCCATAATAACGGACGAAGTGGTTTGATAGTAGATCATATTGAATGTTCCCAGATCTCGTCAAGCCTAGTTCCACTGTTGTTTTCGTTCTGGTTTCTAGGTGAGGCTGTAGAGGACCTGCTCAGTCTGTTGGCCGTGCTGGAGACGTGGACGTTCCTGATCAACTCACCTGGCCACACCCTGTGTGACGTGGCAGGCTGGATCCAGAGAAGCGTGCCCTGTGAGAGGCTAGAGATCAACCCACGGTACCTCCTGACCAACCCAGCCGGGCCGTCTGCTGCCATGCTGTTCACCTGGGAGCAAACAACACCCTTCCAGGGAAAATTATCCATCCACTGCAGGTAGCTCATTTTTCCTTATAGTGCCATTGATTTTTTTTTTAAAGACTTATGAAATGACATTCTTCCCACGTGAATGATTAAATTACCCGGTGGGGGGAGTTGGGCATCAACAAACATTCCTTAAACCTAAAATGCTGTCTGACATTGTCTGGAACATGTTTTGGCTCTGTAATTCAGCAGTGGTACGGTAAAGTTGTGATGATGATAAAACACAAATACCATGACTCAACACTGACATCATTGCAGCCAGTTCCAGTTGCTGCGGTTCCTGGACTCGCTGTGTGTCTTCCTGCCAGCGTCTTGCTCAGTCCTGCCCCTTCGAAACGGGGGAGGAAAGGGGACATCACCTCAGCTGGCCCTCTCCTTGGAGAAAGAGGTGCTCTCACTCAAACAGGGCGTGTCTTCTCTGCTCTGCGGCGAGGAGGTGGGGAAAGAAGGGAGGAAGAGCAACGGCGGGAGAGTGACGCATCCCCCTGATCCGAGCTCGGCCGACGGGCTTCGGAGGTGCAGGGAGGAGTGGGAAAGGAGCACACTGAGGAGCAGGAGCAGCTTGTGCCCTCTGGTGGACGTTGAGCGCTATCGCAGGCTGACCCAGAGCCTGGCCCAGGTACGGCTGGAGGGAGATGTAGCTGCCCTGCTGGAGACACACACTCACACACACTCACCTAGCTCCACACTTTGACATGTTCAATTCATTTTATTGCTGTGCCATCCTTTTGCATGACTATCATTGCCTTGCAAGTTTATGCGTTGTTCAGTTTTTAATATTCTCTTTAGTGTTCAGCGAATGCCTTGTGAAATGGAGTGAATTGCTAAACCAGATATGATACAATTCACCCTGTACTTGAATCAGTCTGCTACTGTATGAATTTGCCTCTCTCTCTCTTAGACCTCTTCCTGTGCTTCACACCTTTAATGTGTGTGTGACTGTGATAGCTACCTCTCTCTCCTGCTCAGCTCCCCTCAGACTGGCTGCGTGTGATATACACTCTTTAATGTCTGTTGCTTTTCACTGCCCACTGGGAGAGATGGGCTTCTTACTGTGATGTGAAGTAGGGAAGGCTGTGTGTTCAAAATGAAACTTCAGGAAGTAAATGGATGGCTAAGGTCTGTAGCTTCCTCCCTGGTTAGGGTCTTGATGTGTCTGTGAAAGCTTTTAGTGGCACTTCTTCCCTTCATGGTTCAGTTATTTTTTTCTGTTTGACTCTTTAAAATAAACCAATTGTGGATGATGTCATGTAGTACAGTTGTGTCCTTCCTCCAAGGAAACATCAGTGTGTGTTTTGTGTTTTTTAAACAACTTATGAGTAATCATCTCCGGGCATTAAGATTGGTGAGTTCTGAGACTGCTTGGTTAAAGGTATCTGTTAAGACTGATGTGAGGATCTACCAGGTTTTTGACCCTTATTTTATTTTTTTTAATGTGAAGTTGTTCCCTGGGGGACCAACTTCACATTAAAAAGTGCCATTTGGTTGGAGTCCTTCTCCATCTGTCTGTGGTTCCATGTCTGACCAGAGATGAACCCTCCTCTTTCTCTTCAACACCTTGTTCTGTCTGCGCTTCTTTGCCTCAGGCCTGTAATGGGCACCACGCCTTGTGGACTCATGGTTACAGGATTTTGGTCTGGAAAAAAACACTGGTTGAAGTAGGATATTTTTTATTACTTAAATAAAGAGCCATATAGTGTTAAAGAGTCTGCTTTTAACTGTTTTAGGAGAATTGTATAATGTGGGCCTAGTGGCTGCAGGAGAACTCAAAATTCTACACACTATAATTTAGCTTGTGTGGATGTAAAGGCTAAAATCTGAAATTATAGTCTTGATATTTTCTCACCTTTATTAAGACCTTGAAACCAACAATATTTAAGTGAAGAATATATTTCATAATTTCTTGGAGAAATAAAATGCCGTCAGTGCCTTGGTTGCATAACAGTGAACAACTAAAACTGAAAAGCACATTTTGCTTGGATTACTTCCGTAAGTCTGTTTCAATAGGTCAACCTGGATTTTGGTATTTTATTCCATTCTGACTAGAGAGACACATATACAGCAAAGAGCTGGTGTTTTTATGAGTGAATACATGTTTTTACTTATTTGGCACAGTCACACTTTCAAAGTCATGAAATGCCCTTGAGTAGAAAGGTGCGCCAAGAGGCTTGCATTGTCAATGTTCACAGCTCGTGTGTTCTTTTTAAACATCAAGGAATATGTCACTTTCTCTTGTCATACGGGTGGCAACGTCTGTGCGTGAGGCAGAAATAATTCGGTGCAACTTTAGTTTTGCTGTCGTCTGGAAGACAATGTCCCCTTTCATATTAATCACAATGTTGTGAAGAGTTGAAGAGTTGAGGGCCAGTCATGGGTCTGTCTCTCCCTTCGTCTGCTGACACTGACCAGATGGAGGCTCCGTATTAAACAAATAAAGCTAATTTATGCTCACTCAGCTTTGCTTCACATTTGCTATACAACAAATTATCTAATATCAGTATCAAATACCTCAGTTTTGGGTATTGCTTTTGGTATTTTGGTTTAAAATAAGTAAATACCTTTTAATGTTCTAAAAGGAACAACATTTGCTGGGAAATTCAATCGCTGATGAAAATGTGCTGTCATAATATTGGGACTATAGCCTAATGCAAAAAAAAAAATTGAATTGCTACTGAACTGTTCATAATTGATTAATGTTGAATAGGCTTACATAATAATTATTTTAACATCAGAGCGAAATATCTTTTTTTTGGCGGGGGGGTAGTATATCAGCCATGATTGAGCAGAAAGTGTATGTAAACCACCTACATTAGCGTCGTTCTTTGCATTAAAAAAAAAATCTTTTTTTTTTTTTTTTTGCATGCACAACTACACACCCATCTCACCCTGACACACACCCGCAATCAATGGTGGTATGCCAGACTCAAGGGGCAACAAAAGTCTGCATAAATAATTCCATCCTTCCAAATTCCAGAGATTTAACCGTCATTCCTTAGTCGACTGACATATTTTTATTTCCCCCTTGCCGTGATGCTTTAATAAATATTTGAACCTTTCCAGTCGTACCATCTATCCTGATGTAGCCTTAAAGATGAATGTTTTACCAAAAACAATAACCATGTTTTCCCTTGATTGACCAGGATTTTTTAAATCACCAATAAGGATTGTCTGTACGTTCATCTCAGTAGAGATACCATGATCCAACAACCAATTCTGAACATGATTCCAGAAGTCTGCCGCAACTGGACAGTACCAGAACAGATGGTACTCTGATTCTAGAGTGGTAGATCTTGACCTGCGTTTTGATTTAAAATGGTCTCAGCTCAGAAAAGTTTGGTGGAATTGAGGATGGAGATCTTTTGAGAAAACTGCTGTGATTATACCTGCGATTGTGTTTTGCTCCTCTGTTTGTCATTTTCTCAACTATTTCACTCCCACTTCTGCTTTTGTTTAGTACATTCAGACACACACACACACACACACACACACACACAGGGTTTATGCTTCCCCCGATGTCAGGTATAAAGCTTTTGCACTGCAACACCTGCTCCATTTGTAATGGGATCAGCTGGGGATGGATTTCTGTCTGGAGGCCTCTTCAAACCACACTGCCTGGCAGGCTGAGGCGAATGTATGGAGATTTGTTTTGTCATCCCATTATTGCATGCTAACTTTCATTAAGTTTGAGAAGAATGACTGCAGGGCTTCTGCCCTCCATCCGAAGTGCTTCCATCAGAATGAAGAATGTGGTTCTTGACAGTCGAATGTCATCCGGCACCTTTGTGGAAGAGAACCAGACACGAAGCTAGCTTGATTGCATCCGGCTCCAGTGCCAAAACAGTTGTGCAGTTAGATGTGCAGTTTATGTAGGTTATTGTTAAGACCGTGAATGCAAATTGCTAGTCATTACAGATTAAGATCTGTTGTCAAGACAAACTCGTGTAGCCTTGCTTCTGTCAGGGTTGCAGGATAATGGATTACAACAGCACAAGCTCTTGCAGTTGAACGTGTCCTGCTCCATCTGTCAGTGGATCAGTGAGTTCCTGACCAACGGGAAGCAACAAGTCAAGATGGGGATGCATATTTTGGACCCAGAACTTATCCCTCAGAACTAGAGGCCGCTAGGATGTCACCCATCTCACTCTAGTACCGCTACAGTACCGCCAACCAATGGGTCTGTCAAACTGCTTCACTTGACTGATGACACCATTCTGGCTGGTCTCATCGCTGACAGCTTGTACCGTGAACGGGCGGACCGACAGGTGGTCTGTAGCAGTCAAAGTCATTTGGGGATTTCACACTGACAAAGGTGTTGTAGTGGTGGTTGACTTCAGGAAACAGGCCCCGCAAATCCCACTTGAGACCGAGGGCTCAGCTGTTAGTTTGGCAAAATATCCGTCACCGAGAAGCCTCAACAGTGGATGTGCATTTAAAGAAATCTTCCGGTCAGTCCTACTCCGGCTCTACCCTCATCATCTGTGTGGTCCGGGTCTTCGTCTGCCCACTGAAACAAACGGTACAGTCCACAGGTCATGTTATCGACCGCCACCTTCCCCGTGTCGTAGGCCTACCAATAACTCAAGGGCGAGGGAGCAAACTCTTCTCATCTCCTTGCATCTGGATACACTCACCCGCCACTATACCTCTTCGTTAATGCAAATTGCAAAACGGCCAAACATGGCTGCAACTGAATATATTAAGTATGCAGACATGGTCATGAGGTTTAGTTGTTTTTCGAACAGTCATTAGAATGGGGTTATGGCTTTTGGTACCAGACATTGTACTTCCAGCATCTCAGAAACAGCTGACCTCTAGGGATTTTCACTCAGCAGCCTCTTGACAGAGAATAGTACATTACGAAAAAACAGTGAGCAGCAGTTCCATGCATGGAAACTCCTTTTAGGTGTAGCTAATGAAGTCGCCGATGAATGTAGATAAATGTACTGCAATCATAAGATCTGTTAATGTCGACATTTTCTCTGAATTAATATATGCTATATATGCACAAAGCCTTTGGCATATCCTTACAACTCATTGTATATAATTGTGTTAACTGTGTGTAGATTCTGAGGTTTCTGCCCTTATATGCATGCTCTTTTCCACTAACAGCAACTTCAAGTAAAATTCTGGGGATTTGTAAATACACTTCGCAAATGTAGGTGATTTGAATTATGACACGTAGTCAGTTACGCGTCATTTGATTCTTTTTTTAATAAAACAATTTATACCAGTGGCAGACCATGGCTATTGTATCTGGGTCGTTTAGGGGAGGAAACATTTTTCAAAGTGTATCAAACTGAATAATCATGAGGAATACAAAATTAATGGCATCACTTATTAACTTCATGGTGTTTGCATATAAGAACTGTACTGACTCAAGTACTCTTTGATTAAAAAAAAAAACATCATTATGGAGGGCACTGTAAAAGCATGTGACAGTAATACCACTAAACAATGTCAACTCATTTGTTGACATTGTATTTAAAAAAATAAAAATAAAAAACAGATTTTGCACAGATGATAGAAGGACCAGTACCATGTAGATCAGTAGCCAGAGTATGAGGCAACAGCAGGGTTGCTGGATTAGATTACAGTAGAGAGAAAAACATCCTGTTCTCTCTAATGTAATAATTCAACAGGTACTTCTCATTTCAAAGGTATTTGGTCAAGTTCAGCAAACAAGTCATCTGTGTTACAAAGATTAAATGCAACAGGTTTTCACCGAGTTCTGTTGTCACATCATATTTTCTTGGTTGACAGGAAGCCAGCTGCAAAAAAAGGCATTTACTAGATAATGATCATTTGAAACATAAGATCCTTTTGAAAGTTAATCCGGTTAAGAGGCTGTTAACCAATAAGTAACGATTTCCTACTTAGTAACTACACATGACGAACGCTAGCTCAAAAACCTTGGCAAGTCTAGACTACTTTAAGCTACAAAACAAGGCAAACAAAACATGTACTATTTCTAGAGGCATCATTATTGTAATGTTGACACCAACAGTGAGGAGTGATGTTGATCGTTAAGGTTGACATGACAGGAGGATTCCCCATATCAAACTGGAGTGCTCTGTTCCTGGCCTGCTTGCTACAGCTATTGCCTAAGGTCAGACGTTCTTAACTGCTGCAAGACTGTCACTCAAATCTGTGTAAGGAGCATAGATTGACTGATCACAAAAGAGAAATGGGCACAATTTAACCACGCTACTCTCTACATTGAAGATGCTTTTATTTCCACCACCTTTTCAGGTTTTTCCATAACTTCACGATATCCAATTCATGATTAAGGCCCTGCTTTATTGCAGCAACTCCCAGCGGTGTCGAGACGTTGTTGAGATATGTGCTCTTCCAAGCATATCCAATGCAATTCAGGTTCTTATCACCCTGCTCACTCAACCTGGATGTCTAAACGAGAATCCGCATATTCCAGGATGGACCGCACTCTTCAGCTTTCTACCTTGATCAAGCTCACAGGTACCCAAGCCACCAGAAGGTGTCGCTAGAGAGTGATGAGACATGGCATCCACTAGATCACTAACCCACCGTACCTAGATGGTGCGGGCCAATTGTACCGCCGTACCTTGACTTATAGTGTTTTGAATTATAATTTAGTCATTTTGACAGACATTCTCACCCGGAGTGAGTTACAGTAGCAATTTGGGTTAGCTGTCTTGCTCAAAGACAGAACAACGTTTCGGTTAGCAGTCAGATGCACTAACCATTAGACTGTCTGCCGGCCCGCTCTCTAACTCTGCGTTGATTGACCATTGTACACTGGCAGTATTTAGAATTTCTTACTTCCTTTGCAAATACCTAAAAAAACTCTTAAGAGCTCTTCCTAGAAATGTGTTTAAATGGAACCATCACAGCAAGTCTTAAAGTAGTCCTCAGACGTTTATCCCAATCGGGGGATTTTATCAAATATCAATCATGTATTGTGGTACTCATTAACTTATTTACTGCCCCACATTCCTTCCTTATCACACCCTACCACATTTATGTTAGTTTCTGATTTAACTTTTCTGGCTTTTGATGTTCTGACTTGTGGGACTTGCCAAATGTAGTCAGGAAGCGGGGGGGTTTCTCAATCTAATTCCTATATTGGTACTGTTCGCGTCCACCAGGAGCATAAACAGAGTTTATCATCTCTCGTTAGCAACCATGTCTCTGAACTGTACAACTCGGAGATTAGGAAGAGCTGTGAATGCACTTAGGACTGAGGATTGAGAGTGATAGAATGATTGTTCTTTGAAAAACAGTTCCCAAGACAGCAGTGAAACTAGTCTTCAGGCCTCAAGGGGAATCAAAGCTAGCAGACAGTTCAGTGTCCTTCATTATAGAGTAGCTACCTTGAGTCATGACAAAGGAGCCAAGATCAATACCATCACTTCGGCCAACACATGGCTAGACACAGACATCTTTAAAACCAGCAGGCCCCCACACAGTTCCATCTAGTGTCACCGGGCTTCAAGTCTAAGTCCAACCTATGGGGATTTAATTGACAGTTGTTTTTGCTGTTTTGCAATTTCTTTAAAAATAATTGGTAAATATTTGAGTTGGAGGAGAATAATTATTGCATTATTATAGTCATCTTCAAGGTTAGTTCAATCCCCTACAAAAGCATTACAGTGTTCATGAAGACGGGGGAGTTGGGATATGCAAAAAAAACATTTCCATTCCACACCAACAGCGCTTGTACATTTCGTGTGGAAAAAGACAAAAAAAACAACAACTCTGTATTTGAAATATTAATATCCCATGCTTTTAGGGGAGAAATACCAAATAAATGTAATGATCCACCAGTTTTCAAACTCAATCAATCCACACTTTCCCCACATACTGGCCTTTCCATTCCTGTGCAGTTGCTATGGAAACCCTGTAATTTCTCGTTTCTCCCTACCAGACAGTCTAGAAACCTAATGAATGATTGAAAGTCGTGTTTCCTCTCTGAGACAATTAAGATGCTGTCTATTTTTACTCTTTATGCTGAAAATAATTGTCTTTTTATAAGCTGTCGCTGATTGGATTTTTCAATAAGACTCCTCGCCTTTTTTGACCAATAATTAATACCGATGTAACGTGTCACCTAGAGTAAATTGGGGGTATTATTTTTAGAGTAATAACATTATGAATAGCTTTATAATAGTGCTGTGAAACACTATCAACTGTAGTTTTATGCAATGTTCCGCTTGGATAAAATACCACATACCGCATTCCATTAATCTCCAAAATCACACGTTTTAGTCGTTAGATGTGGTTCAGTGTTGATCTTTCATTGACGGCATGGTAACACGTTCCAGTGAATTGACTAGTGGGAAAGGTAAGTAAAGCAATACTATCTATTCTCTAATAATTCACATGGTCATTTGGAGACAGGGAGCATAACATGACGCTCTGTCTCTAGGCAGCAGTAATTTCCATGGCTCTCCCATTAAACAACTTCAGCGACAATTACAGTGCGTGGAGACCGTTTAAGAGGTGCTACCACTTAGCCCCGGGTGAGTGTCCAATAGAATGTCCCTGGCATGTCAGTGAAGCTGCCCTGGCGTTTTCTATTCAGGTGGTGTCAACACAGGTAAACACGACCTGCTGTGAAGCCTCGCCAACACACTGTGAGGCCTAATTATCTTGCATTAGTAGAAGCCTGGTGTCGCCCCGGGTCTGTGTCACAAGGAGGGAACTGGAGAGCGAGAGAGCCAGGCTTCAGCAGTCACTGTGAGTCATTGGCCCGATAAGAAGAAAGGACAGTTTTTTAATCTTACTTTTTCGATATAGATCTATTTTAGGATTTCTTTCTTATGTTGTCAGTAATCATGGTTTAAATGCAATTATTCCATATTGCCCTAGCCTATCGCTAAAATACTGAACTCTGTAGTCTGAAGTAGGTCTATACGCATGTTGTCAGTTGGTTCCATCCTAGAGTACGTGAAGTACTGATCAGCTGTTTACATTGGGACAACACACTACAAAGACGAGGGACGAACGTGGTGCACGCTCAACTTTATTGATGTACAGTTTGGTAAACAACCTTTTTCATAAACAGCGTTCAAGAAAATACTTTCCTTATTAGGCCAGGAGTGCAAAGACCAATAGCTGCCGTATACCATTGTGTGTTATGGGGAGATCCGTCATAATTGCAATACTGTATAGTATACAATGCCAACTGTAATACATACTGCCCAAAGAGGGCACTGCGGTGTGGAAGTGAGGGGATGCATTCAACAGTCCTCAGAAGAATCTCAACAAGAAGAATAAAAATCAGGTTTTTTTAGAAACATCTGCCAATAACAATGAAGATTTCACTACAATTAAATCTACAAAAACATACACCCCAACTCTAAATTCAAGTCTACCCGGAATATTTATCTTGTGATACAAACAAATTAATTGGAAAATGGGTTTACTGAGTGGTGGGGTATTGTCTATGGGTCAGTACTTTGTCGGTACCATGTGTGGCATATTTAAGAGTAAATAAACAGGTAAATGAAATGCAAAACATGACGTTTAAGAATAGCAATATAATGGAAAAAACATTGGATAACATATGTTTGTAATAATAATATTACTTCAGAACATTGAAGGGAAGAGAAAAATACAAACCACATTCATGCAAAATTTAGCTGATTTAAATAAATGTGCATT
The DNA here is from genome assembly GCA_016801175.1 of Esox masquinongy. Lineage (NCBI taxonomy): Eukaryota > Metazoa > Chordata > Actinopteri > Esociformes > Esocidae > Esox > Esox masquinongy. The sequence goes on along the minus strand of JACXGI010004757.1, from coordinate 28,561 downwards.
TGTTTCTGTCAGACAGCTGAGCAAAAAGAGAAACCGCTTTGTGAAAGATAAGGAAGCATATGATATCTAAAAATGCATGATATTGAAGGCCTTGGGTAGCTCATAAAAATGCAGTATCCAATGTTCAATCTAGATTTCATCTCCTCACACACATGTAGGCCTTACTGGAGTGTGTGTACACATTGAGCTCGCTGCTTAATAAATGGAAGAACTGCTGCTTGTAGAAACAGTGAGGAATTGCAGTGCAAATCGTATTAAACTGCTCAAATCAGCCTTCATATAAAACAGTTTTGTCACCACACAAAAGTCTAACCTTAACTAACGCCCAGACTACTGCACATACAAATCCATGAAGTTTCAACTCAGTGGAATGTCCTGGTTGCGTTAGCTAATAGGGACACATCTAAGACATATATCTGTGCCTCACCAACTGTTTACTTATTTGTTTACACTGTAGATGTTTAATTGTTTACTCCGAAACGTGTGCGTCAGTCAGTCTATTAGATTGCGCATGAACACCTATCAATTGTCCCTGATAGAACATCGCCACCCACAACATCAATGTGCTTCTCCTCGATGCACAGTCGTAACAAAAATGGTAGTCTCAATGCTGTCCAATAATTTCTCAGTCAGAGAGAGAGAGAGAGAGAGAGAGAGAGAAGGAGGAATGGAAAGAGAAGGATGTTCCATAGGTAAATCCTGTTGGGCCTTGCGCCTACCCTGATTGGTCCTAACCCTAACCTGATTGCATGCCGATGTCCTCGTGCCTGATGACCTTGTAAGTAATCCAGTAGAAGATGTTGAAGAGGAGGAAGGCCAAAGGGAAGGCCGCCCGGGACACAGTGTCGATCCTCTTTGCCCTGTCCACAAACCTCTTCCGTATTATTTCTATCTCTTTAAGGGTTGGTACTGCCGCCGCGGGGTTTGATGCAGCGCTTTTAACAGCTGTGCCGTCCTTCAGACATTGAGTCATGTCGTATCCAGAGAAACTGAAGCGGCCGTCCCTCATGTCGTCGTCCTGGTGAAACAAAACGAGAACGAGGCAGGACCCACGGTGAGTACGCTTCTGTTCAACGGCGTGGGTACACACTACCACACTGCGGTGTATAAGGCCTGCAGCCATGTTCTCCCCCTGTTCCTGGCCTGTGACTCAGGTGCTGTACCCTTTACCTGAGGACGCCTCCAGGCGACATCTACAGCAGCTTCATTTACACCTGGGACACAGCTGAATGTCTCCCAGTTACAAAACCCTCCCATCCACTGCTGCTGCCGCAGGAGCAAGCTGACGCTTCATAACCTCAGATAACCTGGCACATTTTGCCTTCAAAATAAATACCATGAACTTCGGTCAACTTACTCAGTTTCTGACTGCCCCTAAGTGTGCATTCAGTCCAGTTAATTAATTTTGCACCTACTTTCCACAGATACTATGTAGCACATAGTACGCTCAGGCATATATGCCTTGGGATGTGGTCTAGCAGTTAATAGGCACTGGCTTTGGTGCATGTGCGCTTGTGTGAGCATGGGATTCAAATTCTGGTCCCATACTGCACTTTAAACAAACCCACTCAACTTCTTTTCTGTCACTCTTTAAAAAATAGTTATTTCATGAGGCTACGCTCCTTAAGACCAGAGTGTTTACCTTGTGAGTCCGCCTCTGTCTTCGCCTCAAGCGAAGGAACTCCTTCTGTTGCCTGGAGACAAAGTTAACGCCAGCGTATTCCAGTAGCGCAGCAAATACAAACAGGAGACATACGGCCATCCAGATATCAATGGCCTTCACATAGGACACCTGTGACAAGACATAAACAGCCTGTTGTTTACCTACACTGGATAATCCCTGTATGGACTGGCTCATTCAATTAATATTTCAAGGGGAATATTATCCTCACTTATTGTGCTTATTTATGTTAATCAGTGTTGCTTTTAACTTGAAATCACCATAATTAGAGGGGTGGTATTTGCTAAAGAGTGCTTTCAACGTTCAAAGCTCATTTTGATATTAGTGATTTAAGCGATAGCACTAGCAGGAAGTAATTGCTTATTTAATTACCTAGGTAACAAAGGAATCCACAGCAGCTCAACGGGAGCCTTTATCAATCTGTTTCAACGATGTCTCTGCCAGAGGTGAGATGGAGTCTAGACTCGGAAGGATGCCGTCTTATTCATCATACAATAACCTTGTCTCTGTTTCTCAAAATGACAGGTAATTTGCATGGAGAGAAAACAACTTGACGTTGTTTAGTGCTCCTGAGGTATATTGAGCTCTTGTTGTTCTGAGTTGGGCCTCTCGAAGACCTCTCTCTAAATATTTATCAGCATGCTTCTCTTTCATGCAGGTGTCTTTGACATGGCCCAGGCTCTCTGTGGTCATGTGCTGTCCAATGTGTAGGGGAATGATTGATCTTCAAGAGACAACTCACACCGAAGCTCTACTGAGAATACGAATTTAGTATGTTTGACCATGTTTAAGTTACTCTGTATCCACTACTGTTTCATTTGGTATTATTAATCCAGGCTCTTTATCACCTCCTAAATCACTGTTGTGATACGTTAAATCACTTTCTAAAATACATTATGATAATCGGGTCTGCGCTCAAATTCTACTTAATGTATTTACATTTTCTCCATGCTTTACAAACTGGTATTTAGATAACATGTATTTGAAGGAACAAGGGGTTGGATATTGAAACGTATTTGAGAATTATCATTTGGGAAGTTTTGGTATGTGTTTACAATTAGTTCAAATGCATATTGTTTAGAATGTGTGGTGGCTGGTATTCAAGAATGTCACGGGATTGGCTGTTGGTGGAAGATATCGGGTGATGAGCTCATACTAAATGTTGAATTTGTTTGTGGTTATAACTCACCAGTCTCATCCCTGTTAGATTACATAAGCAGGGGTGGGAATTGTGCCCTTTTCAAGTCTATTTATGTAATTCATTGATTGAACATTTACTTAAAACATCTGTTTTTTAGAACTATATAAAGAATATCTTTTTTTCTTTTAACTTCGAGTATTTAAGGTACATTTTTTTGTTACCATATATTTCAAATGGGTTTCATATAATGTGGCAGAGAAGTATTTGAGAATAGTTTCACGTGTTAGACTAACATACTGTGTATGACATACTCATACAACTAATTATTTTGTGCTCAGTATTAGAAAATTCTCAAATACAAACCAAAAGATTTTTAATTAGAGATTTACACATGTATTTGAACCCATGTCTGGTGATAATGGAATGTTTAATAGTCTTTTCTCTTTTACAGCTTATTGATTGAAATGGAGAAACATAACAAATGCATTGATTGATATAAATCAATGAATTGCTTTATCAATTGCCCTAGGACGCCCGGATCTGAATCCAATGCTTCAAATCCACTGAGCCATAATGGACTGCTCAGTCACAGGCATATTTGCATTGATTACGAATGATACGTGTGAACAACGGAAATGAAGATCGACTGAAATGAAAACGAGCCATTAACCCTCCCCTCTCCGGCGCGTCGTCCCCTCGCCCCTGCGCACAGATTTACAGGTTCACCTTGGGGAGGGAGGCTCGCGAGCCGGAGCTCTGGGTTGTCATGGTGAGCACGGTGGTGATTCCCAGGGCCACCCTGGCGGGCGCGGCGTCCATATTGATCCAGAAGGAGACCCAGGACAGGATGACGATGAGGAGGCTGGGGATGTACATCTGGATCAGGTAGTAGCCCATCTGTCTCTCCAGGTGGAACTTCACCTCAATGCAGGTGAATTTACCTGCGGAACATGAAAACAGACGGCTCATGTTGGTGACGTCTGTACATGTGGGCGGGTGTGAGCGGGAGGGGGTTTGGGTTCGCTCCGTATACTGACCGGTGTTGTAGCTTTTCGTACAGTATCCTAGTTCCTTCTCATCTCTCATGATAAACTGAGGGAGGGTCAGCCCTGCCGCCACTTGGACAGGATTTTTGTCCTTCTCCTCCCACTCGAAGATCAAATCATTCATGGTGTAGCCAACTGAGGGATGAATGAACGCATTAAAGATGTTTCCAATGTTTCAGGATCAGCGTATTGCATGTACTTCACTATTTCAGTTGTGGGAAATGCCACTCACAGCTTTCCAGTTGCATGGTACAGATCTGCATGTCCATGGGAAAGTTCTTCAGATCCATGGGACAAGACAGAATAAGAGTCAACCTTTGAGAAAAAGACACAAAAGTCATGAAACCACTAGGCAAACAAATTAGAGTTTGAAGTTGAATGGATTCTGTAGATATTGAATAATCAGGTGATCACGTTGTCTACTTCCCTCACTAGATACATGTATTAGTAGACTTCAACATTTTCCTATAATCTTTATATACTTAACATTTGATGTTTAAATCACATTGAAATACAAGTTCCCTTCAATATATTTCTATTGCGTACAGTACGTGCTAAACATATGCTCCCCTCCTGCCGCGAATGCTCTTTCTCCAGTCTCCTGGGAGACAGCCTCATCCTCCCACACAGCATGTGGGATTCCCTTCAGCAGCTTCTTATCACACTTTCATTACTGGACCGCTATTGTCTCTGAGGTCTGTCGTCGTCCGTAGTCCTCTCCCTTTCTCATCTCTCCTGCCGCGAACGGAGCGAGCAGCTAACCACTTTTCGTCTGTTCTCTCAAAATCCTCTGCCGCTCCCCGCACCTTGTCTGCCCCTGCCTGAATCAGCTTTTCCAAATGGACACCAAATTGAGCTGTATTATTCTGCTGCCTCAAAGTGTAAATCTGAGGCTGACTGGTGTTACTGAAGTCATATTGAAATGAAATGCAATGTGTTTCCACGTCTTGTCTCTGAGATTTGCTCTCAAGTGTGGTAGTGGATTGTAAGAGGCAGCTATTGTATGAAAGTTATCCATGACTCATCTCACTGCGAGTGGGCTGCATTTGCTTTGAAGTGATTCAATTTTACTGATCCTGTGCATTGCTAGCGATGAAGTTTCCCCTTGTAGCCCAGGGGAAATAAAGAGTTCCCAGAACATATTTTAAATGTCTATAGAGAAAAGGTCTCTGTAGCCTTTACACTAGCAGTTCTACACTAGTCTAGTATTGTGTTTGTATGAAGACTCCTAGCAAATGAATGCTTCACAGAGATGAATCCCATGAACCAGAGGCAGTTTTTGGTGTAAAACTTGTTTCTTACAGAAGTGATTACATGTGCTTAAAGGACCTCGAGGTAGACTAACATTGAAGGGAACCTCTGTCTGCTGAGATCTCTGTGGATTTGAAACATTTCTTTGTGTTAATCGTTCGCCCTCGTTCTACATTTTTTCCAACTCTTTTTCAACTTTATTGCACTAATTTCCCTAAGCAGTAGCGTTGAGTCCACCTTTCAATGCTCACATCTGACCTGATACTGTACAAGACAGTCCCATCTTTGAAGACCCTCAGGAGTTTGTTGTCTGTGGTGACGTCATGGAAGTTGGCGCCTTTCTCATTGGCAAAGAAAAGGTCAGGTTTCCAGATAGAATCCAACATGGAGGGGTCTAAGTCCAGGGAGGAGTCTGGGTATTTGCTGTACGCCAGCCGAGGGTCTCTCCATTTCTGTCGCAGGAAGATGTTCACTCTGTAATCCTTGGGGAAATAGTGAAATACGCTTTATGACTGCTTCACTGTGACTGCTGTCTTTCTCCATAAAATATGCAGTACTACACTAAGTGAATATTTATTGAAAGATTGCTGACTTAGAGTGATGGACTCCCTAATAGAAAACAACATTGTCCTCTCAATATGTAGGCCAAACGCGTGCCTTAGGTTTTTGTTTACATGGTGGTGACAGTACTGCCCCAAGACATTTGGCACTAAGGCGCTAAAAAAACACCAATGATACTATAACTACAATTGTAAGACCTTTGAGTCTAACACTGAAGTTGAAGTGTCACTGGTTTACATTCTTATCATCTGCTTCACAGTAGTCATAATAACATTAATATCAATGGCAAAATGTTTATGGACTGATAACACTTTTACAGGATTTACTATGTTCAGAGATGGGCAAAGGAAAAAATGTTGTCACAAATACCAAATACTCTAAAACCTGTGTATCCAAGTAAAAAATAAAATGTCTGTGCAAAGTGTTGTATTTATATGAAAGTTTTATTTATTTTGTATTTGTAACATCCAAAAATACATTTGCAGATACTCTAATGATCTCCACCCCAAAATGAAGTCAAACATTAAAGTACCTATTGAGACATTGTAAAATCTGTCACATGTCAGCAATGCCTGGGCAGGGGAACATGCCTTTTTACAGTTAGTCATGAATGGTAGAATGTTTTGAGACACCTGAAACTTACATAATTAACAAGAATGACTTGCCACGTGTAATTATGCCAGCAGGAGTCAGGGTTTTATAATATGCTATGTACTGTAGACCAAACATGCCTCTGCATTTACACAGGCTGCCCAATTCTGATGTTTCCCCTAATTGGTCTTTTGACCAATAACATCTTTTCACATCAGATCTTTTATTTACAGCTGATCCAACCAATTATTAAAGAAAGATCAGAATTGTTCTCCCTTTATAAACATACCTTATGACATGTACTGTAATATGAGTAATCATGGTGGCTCAATCAAGGTGGTGGTTGGACATTTGAAAATAATTGATTTTCTTTGTGCTGTGCAGTGGTAAATGTCAAAATAAATATGTTTACACACCAAATGGGAAAATATTAGAATACAGGTCTTAAAAGTATCTTCTTTCAAAGTACATGGGATTGTAGTAAGCCAGTGACATAGAAATACAAAAAAATACAAAATACCTAAAAGTTATTGAAATTCCTATTTTAAATACATATAATAGAATTAATAGAATTATTGCCCATCTCTGACTGTTAGTGTATTTATAACTGTAATATGATAAACAATAGCATGAATGGTTGGATGCAAGCAATACCATCATCTAAAATCCAAAATACCATTTAAAGAGTTGGGTAATAGATTTTAATTTGTAGAAAAGAGGTATCTAATAAAAGCAGAGTCATGAATCTGACTTCATTACTTGCTCCATATAATTTATTTCCTATTGCTGAAATTGGAGATAGATGATGTTTGTGGAAATAGTAGATCAAGAAACTCCATTAAAGTTTGAAGATGCAGTTAGTATTGAATCGTGCAGTTTTTCAAAACCTAAATGCAGATGAACGGATAATATCAGATGAGATGCCTTTTCTCTCTTTCTCAGAACAGACGTATTGGGTAGGTAGCAGTGTATTGGCGGGCCCAGGTGTGTCAGAAGATATTGAACAACTGTTAGAAGCATGTCTCAGCTGTTGGTTAACTTTGGCATTTATTAAAGTTCTAACTCCTTTTGAACGCACACCGGCCATCTATCCCATGGCAGATTCCTGGTTTGATATTGTTTACCCCTTGGGCAGTTTGATGTCTTCAGACATTACACCCAATCAATTTACATAAATCTCAGGCCGTGATACATCACACCTACGGCTATTGGCTGCAATTAAAGTGAATTATGTGCTTGCATTCACTCTGTGAATTATTAAAATAGAAATAATCTAACACATGCACAAAGTACTCCTGGGAATAGCAATCCAATATTGCCTTAAGTATTATTGGAAAGATATTTGTTTGGATTGCGTTGCTCAGTTTCTGTGTGAGCTGTACTTTCCTCCTGGAGCCGCCAGTAGACTCGGGGGATGGGGCAAAGTAAAGAATGTGACATACAGAAGAAAAACTTCAAAATGTCCGTAAAGTAAAAGAAACATTTGCTCATGAAGAGTAAAGACATTGGATGATTTCAGCTGTAAACTCCAGGGAAGCATTCGGGCCAGGCTGTTGATTACAAGCCCGGGCACAACACTCCAACTCACCATTGTAGTTTCTGCTATAGAACCAAAGCTGTTGATAAATATGTTGCAGGTAACATTAACTGGGGGACCTGCAGGTTGGACGATAAATAACACATTGACATGTTTGACATGGTACAAGTAAAGCAATAGGGCGATCAGTAGACTTACCATGGTGGTCTCTGTGACCGAGCCGAAACTGTTGATAAAAATATTGCATGTAACGTTTACAGGGGGACCTGTGAAATGGAATGAGAATAGGGTGACAAGAAAACGTTTAGAATTTTTTTATCATTGCATGCCGTTTGTTTGGCAGGCCTAGTACAGCAGTAGGAGCAGGTAAAAATTCGGACTTATTATGGATGACAAAAATTGTTTAACTGGGTTGATTAAAGGAAAGATACACAGAAATACATGCTCCTGAGTAATAGACGTAAAGAGGCAAATGAAGAGAGAATCATGCTGGTGCACACTCATGCATACATACAAAACTGGAACCCGGTTTTCCAAAAGCATCTTAAGGCTAAATTAATAATTAGAACATTTGTAGTAGCATTGTTACATTTCTGAGCTGTTTCCCAAAGCCATTTTAATTAAAGGTGCACTGCAAAACTCTTGTTTAATTGCTGAGTTAGACCACTGATTAGTTGACTCCTAATAAGTGAATGATAAAACATTTAATGAAAACATGTATGAAAACAGACATTTAATGAAAACAGAGATGGCTTCATTAAAGATATATGGGCAGCCTCTAGGAAGGACATGAACATACACCAAGACAAGAAAGGGTGCTTATTATATGTGCTAACAGCAGGGGCTTTGCATTGATCAGTACACCATGAGAAGTCAGTTAAATTAATTTCTGCAACTGGAGCCAAATCAATGTTTGCATAGTATCAGTCCTGCATATATTAGCAAGCAAACTCAAGCACAGAAGCATCAAGTGGGGTGTGTTTTAAGTCCATCCAGCGAAGAAAAACGTCATTGACAGTACAGAGCAAGTCCACCAGGCTGCAGAATACCTGGTCTGGGAGAAGAGGCAATTGAAAAAGCAATGGAGAAAGGATTCACAAAGCAAGGAGAGATTCAACATACTCTAGAAAACTTTAAAAGATGTCTAATGATTTTGAGGAGGTTTGAACAGGGTAAGATCATTCCAGCGTCATATCTTGAAGAATGTCAGACTGTTTTAAAGAAACACTTTTTTTGGGGGGTATATAATAAAACGTATCTTTGTTTCAATAAGGAACCCTCAAATTCATCAAAGCACTTTTCACCAAGGAGAAAAGTGGAAATCTGAAAGTATCCAGCGAGAGATGGCGCATCACCTTAAAAGAAACTTGTATGACAATAGGCACCAGTAGACTTCCATTCCACTGAATATCCCACCAGTGAAACTAGCCAGAACACCAGATGGACACGGATCCTACAAAATGGCATTAAAATCAGCCAGAGCATCTGGCCTAATAGGGTCCCATATGGGACAAGTCGTACTCAAAGCCTGGCACAAACCAGGAAGATTACTGATTCCAAAAAAAACTACTTTCAAGACATGTTTCACAACATCAGAGTTCACCACCGCATGGCAATACCTGGAAGTAGGCCTGGTGGTCAGTTGTAGCTTCTCTCCCATGGTCTTCAGCTTCAAATTTACATCAAGTGGACCAGAATGAAGATAAAACTATGCATGAAGAATCTCCATCGCCAAAGGCGAACTTGTTCTTCAGCCAATGGCAACACTGTCTGGGCATCCTATAAATAAGCTTGGAGGATGTGATGATGCATGCCTCAAGGAAGCCTAAATGCAAGATCGGATGAAACCTTGCTTCGCGCCTGATGTAGCCCCAGTCTACAACATTAACCTCACAAACACTGAGAGCATTGGAGTACCACAACACTTTAGCAACACTGGCCTCTATGGAAAAGGAGTCCTTGAGTTGCATTTGGTCTGGCAGAAGGCTCCAAATGCACCAAGGTTAGGATGGAGATAACACTATCAGAGTCTTAGAACGCAGAAATAATAACTGCTGCATCAACCTTGTCAACAGGACAGAGGTGTACTCCAAGGCTCTTCAACATGGGGACTTTGTAGGGTAAGTGCAACAGGGATGACAAGGCTTTGGGTTAAGAGAATGTGTACGCCGCTGGCGGAAGATCAAACTTCTGAGCAGCAGCAGATATTTGTGGAAAAAGTATGCCACCGGGAAGAATCAGAAAGGTGCGCCAAGGCAGTCTGACAAGCCAAGAGGGAGCAGTGAATGAGGTGGGAAACTGTAGAGAGGAGAACGCTCCGGAAGGTGAAGAACCTGTGGGACATGAAGGCAAGTAGAATAACCTTCATTGTCAGGTCGGCTCAAGATGTGCTTTCTTCACCCCAAAACCTTTACCAGGGGTTTGGTTGAAGATCCATCGCGCTTCTCTGTGTTCAACACCAGCAACCCTCAGACTCTTCCTGACGGGATGCAATGGGAGCCTCTTCAAAGGAATTTACACTTGGAGTCACAACCAAGTGTGTTCGTGCCTGGCAGCAGATCTTGAAAGCATAGAAAAACATCATCAATGTCTTGCCTCTCAGAGCATCTGACTCAGAGTATCTGATCTAGCATAACTAAAAGCCATTGTCTGTGGAGGTTAAAAAAAGCATTGTAAACACTCTCCAAGGGCAGAAGCTGAACGAATGGAAGCTATTGATACAGTATATGCCTAACAAAAACTCTCAAAAGTTTAAAACATTGGCCTGTGTATTCAGAACATAGGCCTACTTGTATATGCAAATTATTTTCATAGCCTATTGAAATAAATTTGTTGTTCAAACAAACTTATCACGTACCAATAGGCAACATTTTGTCTCCACAATATACAGTATTTTTTAAATTATTGTTGTTGGGTAAGTACAGCAATTTTGCGTTCAGTGCTGATATTTTTAATTGGCAAATTGTTTAATAACCCAATAACAAAAAGGTGCCAAACCTGTCACACAGTTCGTTTCTCCACACTCAGACCAATCCCAATCCTATCAAAAGTCTTTGCTTGACAAATCGTTTTTTCCACATGCTGCGTACACTGCTTCACACACTACGTGAATTGCCATTATCTACGCGTTGGGAGAGCACCTTCTCAGGCCCACAACTACGACTGAGTTTTTCAGGCACCCGATCCGCCACAAGAAGACACTAGAGCACGATGACCAAAGGCCACCCTGTCTGACGCTTGAACTATCCACCCCGGGATGTGCATAGCCAATTATCACCATCCTCTGCTAGGGCCGCTGTACTGAGAGACAGGGACTACAGACCGCTGTGGCATTTTCACATTGCTTTGAAGTAGTTCTGATTGATTATGTTTTGTCCTAAGGTGTGTCCTAAGGTGTGTTACCACCTGGTGTAACACACGTCCGCGTTGCAACAACGAATCAGCGCTGTTAACCTGGCGAGGGTCTAGTTCTTTTATCCGGCACTAGTGACGGTGCGGGCAGATAATGGAGGTTGACTGTAGTTCGTCCATTCCTGGTTCTAGCACCTGGCATCGTATCATCACACCCCCTTGGTTTCCCTGTTTCACCAGTTTCACTGAGTGATTTGTACACAGTCCAGAATGGAAGGACCCAAGTCAGCAGGGCCTGTTTTGAAGGCTGTTCCTCCTGCCCTCCAGTCTGGGAGGCTGAGAAACCGTTACTGCATCCAAGGAAGGCAGCAGGCATGCAAATCCACTCCCGATTCAGGGAGGTAGTGAAAAAAAATGAACAGTGCAGGACTCGTAATTGTAATTTCACATCAGAGGACATTTTCAGGGCACTAATGCATAAAATGTCACGTTAAATTGAATATAAACTTGGAATGTGGCCATGTAACGTTTTGAGTTTGTGTTGTGGTCATATCGCAACTATCTTACGACCACGACGAAGTGAAATGTTCAAAGGTTTAAACTGTTGAATTACTATTCAGATTTTACCCAAGTCAGTGTTGATTTATAAAAGATCACAATCCTAAAATAAAGAGATGAAGGCAATCTGTCTCTAATGATTCTGTGTTGTATTATCAAATGAACATTTCATTTTTGTTTGGTTTGTAAGAGCTAAAATCTGTTTTATTTAATTCTCAGTATGTCAGCCATGTTTATCAATTCAGTTCATTGTACATGTGTAACATCAATTGCCAATGCAGCCAAAGGCCGAGTCCTATTTTAAGGTAGACCAAACTCACTCATTGTTTTGTTGAACTACTCTATATATCAACTCTATATACAATTCCAGCAGACAATGCATACAACTATAAACCAGAGTTTCTATTAGCCTTTTAGGGTGGAATTGAGGTAATGCCAAGCTAACCGTTGTCATTCGGGTGTATTATTTAAATAAGTAGATGACAACTAGGCTAAATATGAGCATTACTGGTAATGTGAGGATAATTTAATTTTGTTCAATTTAGCAGTTTTTGTTTACATCAACATTTTGCTTGCTTTATAATCATGAGAGGAATTAAACAAGCAACAATGTAGTTCAATTCTAGGTTGCCTATAATGTTACACTCAAAACAAACCTCATTGCTGTTATTTACTTTTTGTCCCTCATGCTAGTCTGCACACAGCAAAAGATCCCCCAGAAACCTCAAAATGAAAATGAGAAAAAAAAAAGGGTAAGGGTGGCAGTTCCAGAATTAATGGTAAATGCGTTAGCAGTGAAGAATCAGGATATGACACATTCTATCCAATACGCCAGCACTGTCTTGAATAAAAACTATCAGGTCAGATGTAAATCGAGACTGAGAGAGACAGTCTTATATTGGGTAAGGAAATAGTATGTTATGTAATTTCAACTCCACTGGGCCCTCCCATGAAGTGAGAATACCCAGGCTGCGCCGCATCTTGGCCTCTGTGTTTTTAAGTTGTGGGCACAGTGTCCTTCCCCAATGCATTGCTCATCAAATATTGCATGTGAAGTTGTGGTACCACTATTTGCCTCAGTTTGTAGTTGGGGCAACTGAATTTAATGTCAGTCGCAGAGCAGTGAAGATTAAAACTCCACACAACAACCTTGGCAGGCATATGTAGGTCAGACTACAGCAGCAGTGTGGAGTATAGTTAAGGTCCATAGGTGATTAACATAATTTATGTGTATCTCTTTATAGTGAACATGGATGTGCCGATGCACACTACAAGTGAGGCGTGTGTGGGTACTCAACCCCATTAGACCGGAATACTCTATTCAACAGAGACCTTATCTAACCGAAAATGTAATATTCTGTTCTGCATTTTAAACTCCAGCGTTTTACCGTACATATATTATGCACAGAAAATGGTTTCAGCTTTTTTCATTTCATCTCTAGAAATGTCCAGCAGCCAGCGTTAAACAGACTTTTTCGGGATATTGAGGTCCTGTCTGCACTTGTTTCCCGTTCAACCCAGACAGAATGGAGAGATCTGGTCCAGTGTCTCTGGGTTGAGGCTGAGCCCTGCTGACCAATCTCAGGCTGTGTTTCCTGTCCTACTCCCCTCACCGTACCCTTTCTCTGCAGCACTGGCTCCACCGATAGTCTCCCAGCCCTCAACACCCAGCCTGGGGTCTGCTTTCCTCCCTGCCTGCCTGTCCGCTCTACCTGCCTGCCTGCCTGAGTCCCACTAGCCAGCTCCTTTTTTCTCCTCACTCTGCTCCATCACATTGACAGATGCTGGGTCTCTACCGTGCACCACAACACAACGACAGAGGAACCCTGTAGACTAGCCAGGGGGATCCCATTCGTCATCTACGTCTGTCACTGTGGCACCGATGTTGGTTTGGGGCCCACATTCTACAACCTCACACTCGCAAGTTTTCGGTTTTTGTTTTGAATACTGATGTGTAACATAGCTGTTGGATGCCATAAATGACAGTTGAAGAAATAGCTGAAGTGGGTCACGATGGGTGATGTTGGGCTGAGGTGCAAAGCCCCACATCTACTGTTTCTGTTCTTGTCTGAGCCCTTGATGTTCAGTATTTCAATCCCATCAAATCCCATAGGTCCTAGAGGGATGATGATGTCATTGTCTACAGGCGTGACTCATAGCCATTCTTTAACTCATTAAGTGGTGTGTTAAATCAATATGCTAGCGCAGAATTCATTGCACATAATGTGCCATATTGACTGTTGAGGGGATGTTCAGTTGAGATTGTGTGGGCCTACATAATTACAGCGTATGTGGGATATCAATACTCTAGATAGATTTGCAGTGGTGAATATACTGATTACCAAGATGCATTTTAGTTGAGGATTTTCCAATCTACACATAAGATAAAATTACAAACCTTTGAAGTTTGGCCTTATTCGCGCGTCATAACCAGATGTTCTACCCATCAATGAGTCCAAAAAGTCAGACGGCGACAAGTTAGTAGGAGAGCCTGATCTGGACTCATGCTCCTTGGCATTCACTACCCTGTGACAAACAAAGGAAAAACGCTTGCTTAGTGACAACCAGTGACAAGTCAAAGTTTAGGGAAAATATTTCTATGTCAACTCAACCAAAGTGGTTTCCGATTTACATAACGTAGACTGATAAAACACAAATCATACAATCAGAAATTATTCCACTGCTTAAGGTACACCTGGGCAGACACTGTGTGCTATTGGCATATAATCACTGAAATGGAGAATTGACATTGCAGCCTAGATTGTCATGATTGTAGAACAGCCTACATTGTACAAATATAATCTGTGAACACTTTGAAATGAATCTCAGACACGTAGGCTAGGATAATATCAGTTTTTTGACAACACGCACTGAGTTAAAAGCAATGATTAACAAAATACCAGTCAACGACTCCATATATTCTACTCCAACTATGTTGTTGAAAAACTAACTCCACGTTAGATCTGTCAGTGAGGCAAAAATTTAACTACTAAATTAGGTATAATGTCATTGTAAAATCTTCAAACAAATGATTCTGGGAAAGAGGTAACACTTTATATGATGGATAGAGTCATTATACATGATGATGTTGTCATAAAATTGTCTGTAAAATTGTCATAAAATTGTCATGACTCATATGTAGACTTGTACTATGAGTTTATGACACTTCATAAACTTGTAATAACCCAAGGCAGACCATTCAATTAAACTCCTTGCTTGTAAATAAACTGAACAAAAGTATAAACATAACATGTCACAATTTCAATGATTTTACTGAATTAATGTTCAGATAATCAGCCAATTCAAATAAATGAATTAGTCTATAATCTATGAATTTCACCCATGACTGGGAATAAAGATATGTGTTGTAGAGGAAGTGTCTGGGATTTTCAATTTCTGAGGCTTCACAAAATGAAGCCTCTGCTGTCACATTCAAAGACACAAATGGATTCAACAGTCAAAGAATTTCATTGAGTAATTTAGATTAGGTAGGTAAGGGAACAATTCAATGGGTCTAATATGTAAACATCTAGAGTTTGCTGTAAATTTTTATTATTTGCTATCTAGATGAATGACATTCAAAGCTAGCTGGGTTTTGCAATGAGCCAGCTAGCTAACTACCTTCCAGGTATGAATACATATATGTTTTGATATAGCTAGCCTTTTTGTAAAGCAAGTTGTTTCCAGCTAATAAATCTTCCAGTCATCACTTGTATTTGCGATTGTTAGGTAGCTACTAAACATTAACGATTGCTAGTTTCAGAAAAATTGAAGGAACTGTCGCCATGTGCTTGCAGAATTTGGTAGTTACTGTACATCAGCATGTAGCCTGATGGACAGATATTTTGGAGGAAACAGGCACAGTTGGGTGAGTTGCATTCTGTTCTTCCATTCCCTTCATAATGTCTCATGTTCCCAATATTTTTTTTCTCTTACTACAAAAAGTAATAATGCAGACCAGAGCTCCTGTATGTGTGCAATGCTTTCAGATCGACCTATAGCCCTTTACTTCTGCTATCCCCCTCTCATTTGCTGCCTCTGTCATTTTGCATCTCAGTTTTATCTATAGTCTTGTACCACATTATGCGTGGCACCCATCTTCTTTTCCCCTCAGGATATCAAAATGAAATGCTAGTATTTGTTTCAAAGGTGTGCGATGGCAGACTGGCGTTAAAAATATGCTAGAGGTGTCTGAAGATCTTACAGACATGTAGATGTAGACTAGGTCCATGAAGAAGACCTCTCTCAAGATCAGATTTGATGGAAAGGTAGTGAGGGTCCTCTGGTCATCTTGTTGAATTGTACACGACTGACCCCACAACTCCATTGTTCCATTTCTGTTGTGTTGTTTTGTGAAATAAAACTTCAAAAACCTGTATTGTAGTCATGGTAATTCATGTTTGTGTTTGTGTGTGTGTGTGTGTGTGTGTGTGTGTGTGTGTGTGTGTGTGTGTGTGTGTGTGTGTGTGTGTGTAAAATCCTGTGACAATTTACTTGAAATAACTTAATTCATTTTGTGACAAGGTCAAGAAGCATTATGATCAATTTAGTTCTAATAGCTAAATACACTTTAAGATACATGTATATTCAGGAAGCGTGATGACATCAGAATCAGAATCATGTCAGTATTGGTACCAAAGATGTCTTGTACAGCTCCTGAAATCAGCTCTTACATTCATCCCAGTCATCAACAGCAGAATATATATACCGGTAGGTATATGTATTCCATATGGGCACATATGCAATAACATGGGAATTTCCTGGATAACATGGCTACAACATTGAATTAAAATATAAATCATAACTGGTGAGCATTGGTCCCATGATTCTTGAGCTGAAATAAAAAATCCCAGAAACTTTTCATACACACATTTGTATTCTCAGTTATGTGTGAAATCCATTGATTAGTAACTAGTTGTTTGAATTGGCTGATTTCCTCATATGAACTCTAACTCGGTAAAAGTCATTGATATTATTACGTGCTACTATCATATTTTTGTTCAGTGTACTTACAAGTAAGGTGTTTGAATACTTTGCCTTTTTTCAGTTTTGTGGGTTGTGACAGGTTTATGTAGCGATCAAAACCATCATAAATTAACAAGTCATAAGTCTACAAGTAATGACAATATGATAACAGGGTATTTAAAGTTATGTCAGCTGTTATTACATGTTATAATATGGTTATGGCAGTATTATGAAGCTATCTGTCATATAATGTGTTTTGGGAAAGCCATTATGAATGATTCGCTTGTAGTAGGTCGTTTTAATCAAACCAAATGCATTTTTCTTTAGGCGACATCTCGCGAAGGCTCTGGTGTCTCACTCGCGCTTAGCCTATACCCCTCCACACCAGGGGCACACAGACACACGCATCGAGCTAAGCTATACTCAAGTTATTATAATTTATATCTTCCATTAATAACATTGAAACTTTAAGGACCACGAGGAAAGAAAGGCTTAAGTAAAAAATCGTTAAACTTTGTTTCAACGGTAATGCACTTTGCCTTTTCATAATAACATTACAGTTGAATACACTCTCCATATCCAAGAAAATATCTCATTCTACTGAAAGTAGTTTATCGTTATTATGTTTCAGTGTTAAACAGCCAATAAAGTAACCTACCTGCTGTTGTTGGTCTCCATTAAACATGCAAATAACGCAGTCAAGACTTTTATAAAGGGGCGATTCATTCCTCTTGATTTTTATTTTTTCACTTTATTTGTTCCATGTGTGAATATTGGTCAAACAGATAATCCAAGCAGCAATATCGCTTTCTTTCTGACCAAAGCGCAGTTGGGTGTTCTCGTGGCACACAGAGAATACGCAGGTGGCATTCCAGTCCGTAGGATCATAGTTTAGTTTGAAGAAACACTGATTCCAATGTGCGATATTGTTGTTGTTATTGTATAAAGAATCATAAATTCTGAGTCGCTGCCACCAAAAATGATCCTGTGTAAAACACGGCGTGAGGTGAAAAATATCTCCAAGGCGCGGAATATGGAGACTTCAATAAGGCGTTTTCGCGCTTTCATTCAAAGACTCACTGGAGAAAAACTGTATACTTTATAAAAGGTATAGTGGTGCTGAAGCGGAATCTTTCCTTGCTTGCAATCCTTCCACTGCTGAAATGGGAGACGAGTGGACGCCTCTTCAGATTCAGGACTTGGACAGCTCCCGGTTTCTTTGCGCGCAAGCGCACGATTTACAACTGGCGGACGTGAGTTGATTATCAATATGTCATGGAAATGACGAGGGCAACATTTTGAAAACAGTTTCAGGATAGTTTTAATTGGTCAAAACTGCGTTTTTTCGAGAAGGAGTCCCTTGAAAACTGTCCGAAAATCAGTATTGATACAGAAGTGCTCAGTTGGGATAGATGAAAAGGACAGATGTTGCGCGCCAGAACAGTAGTTAACCAGATTTTAATACCTTAAAAACTACTGTAACATGGGTCTACACCTTATAAATAAAAATAAAATCGATAGGAAAATGTTGCCTGTTTTTAGAGTATCCGAATGCATGTGATGTATCTTTATACACGTTCCATGTTTTGCCATCTCATTTGAACCGAGACGGGAGCCTACATTAATTCAATGAATTTCATAATCAGTGCAATCATGAGTGAGGTGCAGTTTGTTCTCTGTAAGAAACAAGAATGCAATTCAACAGGGTGAAAACACAATAACCCATTTGCTCTGCAAGCTATTGAAGCGAAGAGAATTATACACTGCTGTAAACAGCGAAAAATACGTAGCCTAATGATTATTGGCTTATACATGTGTAATGCCAGAGATGTTTTCTTCTCCATAATTACATGCCTAAGTCCACAAAATATAGCATATTGATATGTGATAAGAAATGTATTAGTAAGAACAATACAAGGTTATTCAATTAATTCTTTAGAAAATATGTTTGTTATATTTTCCTTTTGTTATTCACCAGCTTTTTTCTGTTTGGTTATTGATATATTGTAAATAAGAATGGTTACATTTTCCCTCAGATATAAATAGTGTAAACAAAAGGCTCACCAGGAAGATGCCTCTGGGGATGTATTTGGTACCCCAGTTGCCCTGGAAACAGATTTTAGAGGCACATCATTGGAAACGCTGAAAGGTTGGCCATCCAGAGCTAGGCTAGGGGATAACTGGCTGACTGACGGACAGATGCACACAGACACACACAAGCGTGGTTAAACCATCGTATCCAATTTAGATATTTAACTTTGCCCATTTCCAAAGTCTTATGTCAATGCACAGACCTGTCTGTCTCATCACGGTCCAAAGGCGGGAACGATGTTCATTACACTTGGAAAAAAAGAATAGAAAGAAGAACACATTCAGATATCCCAACAGCAGCAGCATTGTGAAACCACCCTGTCATTCACGCCAGGCCATCAGTAAAACACGTGGCTGGATGTTGTGAGATGCTCAGGGGCAACATTACACCTCAGTCTGGCACTCAACTGACCTGCTCGGCATCCAGATCCCGTGCTCTGCTGTGAGAGACTCTCTGAGCCTCGGGTGCAGATAATCCACTCTATTCACCCCCCCCCCTCCTCCTTCATTTCATTCTATGGCCCAAATTGCAAGTGTCATATTGAATCTCATGGTATGACTTGCTCTGGTTCAAGGTGTATCATTGCTTTGTCATTAGAGAGAAGGCGAATTGGCATGCTCTATTCCTCCGTAGCACCGAAAGGTAGACTTTCAATGGTCAATGATTCAGTTGTATTTGAACTACTGAGTATTTTTAGAACACATCAACATTCCAGTCCCAACATTCAAATAAGTAACTTTTTCGTTTAGAAACTGTGAAACGGTGTGTAGCCTATTTTAATCACCAGAATAATACTGTATTTATCTAGGCAGAGGCAGATTTCTCAGTTTAATTCCATACAATTTCAAATCAATAAGGGGGACACAACACAACACATACACACACACAAGAAATATCTTCCATAAGATCCTGTTGAAAAATCCTGTTAGATTAATCAAAAACTCTTCCCATACCTGGTTAAAAAAACCAGACTTGATAGAACTCTGATGAATGAATAATAAGAGGGTATAGAGGGTCACAACTAACTTGATCTTGGGTGTCATTTTGCGTCCCTTTCAAAGCCATCTACAATTGGCTTGACTATGTTCCAACTGCCAGCACCCACTAGAACTGGTCATTAGATCCCATCGGTAAGACCTTTGAGCAGGAGGGTCAGGGAACTGTCAGATAATTAAGGAAGTGAAATCCTTTTGTACATGTGGCC
Source organism: Esox masquinongy (assembly GCA_016801175.1). NCBI lineage: Eukaryota > Metazoa > Chordata > Actinopteri > Esociformes > Esocidae > Esox > Esox masquinongy. The sequence continues at coordinate 8,583 of JACXGI010004757.1, read as the reverse complement.
AATGGGAAAGATAGATGTATCCATCTATGGGTTTAAGAAGAATAAAACACACTAATCCCCTGACTAGAGCTGTCTCTTTCACTCAACCAATACTTCATATGGCCATTAAAATAAAGACACTAGGAGAAGCTTGACTTTCATAAAGCTTCCCAGATATAAAAAAGATTGGTTGCTGTTGCCTGCTTTTCTGTGGGGAGTTGAGGGTTTTAAATTAGCCAGTTTATAGTGCAAAACATTTAAACAATCCATTTACACTTGTTGATCTAAACAGTTTTCCAGCACCATTTTAAATCCAAACAAAAAGTTGAATGTGAACCTGTCACAGCTCACAGGCAATGGACTTTTTTCAACCGTAACTCTAAAGAATAACGTTCATATATAACTAATGTGTAAACCGCGATTAAGTTCAGTATGAAGGTAAATTGGCGCAATTACGTTCGGTGTCAACATAGCCCAGTGCTATTGGTCCTTAATGACAAGCTATTATGTTGCTTCATAACGTCTCGCTATTTTGTTGCTTTTTAATGTAATCGATTGAAAATGAAAAACGCCTTCTTGCGAATAACAGGCATGACCAGTACTGTCCTTAGGATTGGGAATAAGATTAGTGTAAGGTCACGTTAAAAGTTGGGTACAGTATGGAGGTTAGGGTCAGGATGAAGGCTTGGGGTGAGGTTACAGAAACAAAAAACACCTGTCTAAACAACACAATTCCACAACAACAAAATATAATTGCCTCTCACTGGAATCAAACTCTGAACCCTCGGACTGACAGTAGTTTGAGGAAACAGCCGCCCACCACACCCAACCACAATACCCTTGCAAACAGCAACCCAATTAAACTATGAATATGTTCATAACTGCCCCTGGTGGCTGGTTTCCGATGGTATTTATATGTTGACACCGAACGTAATCGCAAGTAATTAATGTGGCACAGCAAATAGCCCTGCTGATATGTTCATATTGAATGTATCGGATTTGAATGAATCGGATTTTCCAAATTAGTTACATATTTATGAAATTCCTGCGATGCTGGGTTGATTTTTTTCTCTGTTTGCAAGGTGGTTAATTACAGTACATACCATGTGTTGCTATTGGTAAAAAAGTCATTTGATATCATTTAAGATATTTCTTGACAAGGAAATGACTATAATTTATTCTAAACATTACATTACTAAATTGATTGCAATATTTAATTCTTATGTACACAATCTGCTAATTGCAGCATTTTACAGTTTTCTTAATTGTGAACAAGCATTTGTTGGCTCAGAGTTCTGTGGCTTTTACTGGCAAAGCAATAAATGCATTTCGAAAAAGTCGTTTTCAAAACATAACTACATGAATCAAAATTATATGATACAGTCAAACAACACATTTATAAAAAAAAAAACACAATCGTCCGCTACAAGATTAATACATACATATATTTCCCTTGACAGTATGCTGACAAAACAGAGAAATGACGGTCCTTTTATGTTTACTCCACCAAACAAATCAACAAATCAATATCAATCAATCAAATCAATATATATTTTTGTATGCTTTTTGCTGTTTTTGTTGTCTTTTGGCCCTGTTGCCAACCCATAGTTTAAGGAATGCAATCCAAATGCAAAGGCAAAAAAGTACCAGGCATTCTGTGACTGCATTCAAACACTGGAGCATTGCTTTTAGTGGTAGTTTTGACTACAGCAACAAAAAAAATGTTTGCATGTAATTAAGTTTTGATTACAACTGTAATGAAATTCTCGCTGGTTTACATAGTTGGGTTACAAGGAGAGAGAACCGACGGTATGTGAATAATGAATAGGTGAACGTGTGAACTCCATCACTGTTCTCCAGTGTGACATTATAGTATACCCAGGTTGATGAGTGATTATGAGGGAACAGGCTGTCACTGCGGGGCATGTCCACTTGACGGCTGTGGCTTTAAATCGACATGACATTATCTTCAGGAGAACATACTCGAGGCAGTCACCTACTGAAAGCCTCTACTATCTCCCCGGTGGGGAAACAGCTCATTGGTTCTTCTCCAATAAGCAGAGAGGGGAAAACAGGAAGACAGAAAGCAGAGAGAGAAAGCATAGAGAAGGAGCAATGCATAGAGACTGAAGGAGAGAGAAATAGAGGGAGAGGAGTTAGAAAGAGGGAGAGAGAAAGAGAGACAGAAGATTGGACTGGGGAGCTCATCTGGAAACAACAAGCAAGCTTGAACCTCTCTGATACTCATGTTCAGTGAAGCACAGCATCAAGTATTGGAGAGTATCCATTGCACCATCGATCCCTTGTATTTTTATCCGACTTAATGACTTTCTCCCTTTATCATTCATCCCATGGATTTAAACAAAGGTGGATTGTCACAGGTGGTTACAGCTATATTGGAGTGGGCTTTACTGGCTGGAAAGAGGAAACATGCAATGATTCAATAAGAGGATTGATGATGAGAGGGATGGATTAGGACTTCAGCAACATAGACATCCCTCAATGACATCCTTGATATTTCTCTCCCAGAAAAGTTTACGAAGCTACTTTAAAGACTCATACCAGTTTTCAGACAGTCTCTCTTCATATTGATCTCGTTGGTCGCATAGTGAAGATTTGAAGCTTCCATGGGCTTTCTAAGAGATTAGACGGTCTGTGCTGTGCGGATCCAGGGTGAGTGACCTCCCACAGGGCCTATACCGTAGAAGGACCATTCTCTAGGGGTCATCTCTCTCCCCTGGGCAGGTGAGCAGTGGGGTTCTTGGGTGGAGCCCACTTGTCAATCACACACAACCCCCCCACCCCCCTTCCTAGCAGTGGGTTCAACCTGGCAGTTTGTTTCTCCATCACTGAGCACTGAAACCCCACCAATTCCCAGCCCTTCAGTAGGCTCCACGTTCTAGTTACTCTAGTCAGTCACAACAACAAAATGTCTGTGATTAGTGTCTCTCGGTGGCTTAGAGAGCTGGGGTCCCCTTCCCAATCCAGGGGTTATGTTATGAGACAGAACACAAAATATATAAGGTGCACAGTTTGATTGGTATTCATGTGGTAGAAAGTCAAGGAAGTGTGCTTGTTCTCCCAAAGTAATGTGGGCTTACTTGTTGATCCCGAGACGATCGTTCATGGTTGAGTTTACCTGCTTGCCTCATCACCCTCCTCTCAAAGGTTTAGCTAGGAGGCTCTACACGCAGTCCCTGAAACCCAAATGCTAGACAGACTCCATTTCTGTGGTCCTACATCAGCTTGACAGTGACACTAGCTTACAATTAATCTATTTCTGTCTGGCAGGCTTGTCTCACTGAGCAATGTCACTGGAGCTGTACATGGCTGTCAGAAGGATGAAAGGGTAGATTGAAGATTGAACACAATTCCAATTGCTTAACTTGTTTACATCAGCTCTCCCCTCAGTGGAGCTTAGCAGTATGTTATAGGCCCAATTACCAACAAGATGAAGACCGGCAAAACAAGATCACTTATTTTCATCGTTCTGAAAATATATTTCTAGCGACTTTCAAATGTGCAGAGACTTAAAATAGGATCTTCATGTAGGTTGAGATTCGAACCCAGTTAGACTAAAATTTAGTTTCTCTAGTTAGTTATTCCCTGTGGTAAGGAATGTTGGCTGACGCAACTGATTGTTACATCCGCCAAGGTCTGTCAGAGGAAACTGGGAAATTCTCCCCTTGATAGATGCTGTCACTCTATTTTAGAGCAGAGCTGGGGGCTCCGAATAGAAAAGAATGTGTATGCAAAAAGTATATTTATGGGTTCACTGTAAACAGATAAAACAGCACATGATGTGCTTTCACATAGTACGGTTTAATAAAAGTGATTAGCGCGCATTCTGTCAAATGGAAGGTTATTCTTAAAATGACTGCCTGTCAGACACTTTATATGATCCCATGGAGTACGGTTTGAGTGAGGGTTACAGCTATAATGCAGTTTTGAGAAATTATTTTTTGAAAAATTATTTTTACCTGCATGCTGTGTCTCTCATGCTGTATAACACAATGTCATAATTCATGGTCAAATTTGACATGCTGTTTTCATTTAGAAACTGGGTTGTTTAAATCCTGAAAGCAGGGGTGTGGTATATGGCCAATATACCATGGCTAATAGCTGTTTTTAGGCACAACGCATTGTGGAGTGCCTGGACACAGCACTTAGCCGTGTTACCACAAAACCCCTGAGATGCCTTATTGCCCTTATAAACTGGTTAGAAACACAATTAGGGCTGTAAAAATTAATTTCAAGTCATTACCGTGGTATACTGTCTCTTATATACTACGGCTAAGTGATGTGTCCAGGCATTTTGCGATGCGTCACGCTTAGCTGTGGTATATTGGTCATAAACCCCCTGGTGCCTTAGTGCTTACATACACCACGGCTGACTGTTAATCAGCATTCAGGATTCAAACCATAAGAGAATGTATCTAATTGCATTGGTAACAGGTCGATAACAGCAACTAAGGTATCTCAGAGAATTGTAAGTAATTGTAATTGTAATTGTAAGGATATTGTAAGTAAACCAATGCTAGGAGCTTTATCCAGGCACTCTGCATTGTGTTATGCCTACCAGTTAGCCATGGTGTCTTGGCCAATATGGCACAGCCCAGTGCCTTATTCCTTCAGTGTAATGCTGGTATTCTGTATAGCTGTTTAAAGTCAGTGCAGGAACAAAGCCAACACGGCTTTCAGTATTCAGCCTCTGTGTCTGGATCCTTCCCACACGTTGTGTTTGTCCCAGTGAGAACATTAAAATAATGGAATACCACACAGTCACTGGGTGTACAGGCCTTTCCCTTTCAATGAATCTAACAAACTGCATTTCATTAACAAAGCTGTGGAATGCATCAAATATGACATAGTTAAGATAGATTAGGCATTTATATTTTTGGTCTACTTATTCACCCCACACACCTTTTTATACCTTTTTTTCCTCCCTGTCACAATATCCTTACATGAAATAGTCCTACAACCCTGTCTTGTTGCAGCAACTCCAAACAGGGTCTGGAAAGTTACAAAAATAAATAAAAAGGCATCATCAAATCTAATCAACAATGCTAATTTTAACAAATCAGATTTTATTGAAAGCACCTTCATAAAATGGAGGGACAATGGAAAGAATTACTTCACAAACTGTTGTAATCCTCAATATCTTTCTCGCAATAATCGTTATCAGATAAATAGTTGGGAGTTAAATTTGAGGCAAACATATTCATTTGTTTAAAAAAACGTGTTTTCAAGGCACCTGTCTTCATGAAAACCAATTGAAAACCCACATGTTTAACCCTACTACCAGAGCCATACAGCAACAGTATACAGAATTTAAACACATGGAAAATTTGTGAGCCAACACAATGAATTGACCTTGACGTGAAGTAAGTCTCCCCATATTAAAACAAGCACTCCTACACTGCATTCATCACCACCCTCAGTAACATGTCTTTCAATTATCACCTAGTTTCCTATGAGGCACAAGGTAAACACTTGCGGAGTCCAACCTGATGTTGTGAGATGGCATGTCATTTCAGTATTGCCGTCCATGGGCTGTGTGCTGGCCACTGATGTGTGATGCTGAACATCGGCCTCTGACAAGACATTGATCTAGAAGTCTATCAGGCCAAGTCTAAGAGACAGGCCAGTGAGCTGTGATTACTGGAAGATAGACTGTTATGCCTGGTCTCCCTCCACGGAGCTGGAACTAGCCAGTGGTCAGTGCCAATGAATAAATGAATTTATCTGTGAAATCATTTTCTTTGCGTTTATATGTCCGGGGAGCTTTAGTTTGGATAATGCCATCACGCTTCTCAGACTTTCCTGACAAAATAGCAAGTTACTTCCAATCAATTAGATACAGCATCTGCATGGAGACATGTGGTACACACTGTACTGCCTGATTGTGTTCTGGTGAATTACGATCACGGCCTCCTCTCATTTGGATATAAATAATGTCCTCCACCCTCTCTCCTCTGCTCTCTTTCCTCTGTAATTCAACGGCAGATTGAGAAAAGGCCTGTGTGTTCATTTTGCTGGAGTTGTTTTTCCAACATATGTTGTGTGTCTGTAAAGCTTCAATACAGTGCTGGAAGTGCTTGTGGCCCTCAGATTAATTGCTAAAAAGCCATTTCATGATGTGACAGAAAAAAGAGCAGAGTCAGCCCTGAAGCCCCATGCCTGTCTCTCTGAGCTCGGGGAATTCCATCATATTTGTTTTATTTCCTACTAACCTGTTGCCATGGAGACAGTAATGAGGTCTTCATCCTTGGTCCCAGTCATTCTGGTGGTTTGAGGTGAGGGAAACCAGCTGGATTGTTAATCTCTGATTGAACCATTTGACGAGCGCATTGTTTCGAAGACACAGAGGGGTGCTTCTCATATTGTGCACCCCTAAATTCATGCAGACTTTCTTTAACACTTTACCATCAAAGGGGAGAAGAGTGCCCCCTACTGGCCCACCAACAGCACTTCCGGTAGCATTTGTTCTCCCATCTAGGACAAGGACCAATCCTACTTATCTTCTCAGTCAATACAATTAGAATTTTTAGTGACTCATTATTATGTTTTGTACAAATTAGGATACTTCAACCTGAAATCCATTTTCAAAAATGCATAGTGGCAAAATCCTTTTTTAAGGATGGTATGGTTCTTTTGTAATAGCTGGCAGGAAAACCATTTTGGATTTAAATATCATTTCAGTATTCATGTAAAATTTGAAAAACCTTGTGCTGCCTCTGGTTCTGAACCAAAAAAGTTTAAGATCTTTAGAAAATATAAACTAATCCTCTCAAAGGCCTATCCAGAGTGACTTACCCTAGAGAGTTCATACATTTTCACACTTTATCATATTCCTGTTCACTTTTGATCACTCCTCTTGCTAACAAATATTTTCATCTCTGTCACGTGAAACTGCTTGCATGTGCAGTATGCTTTTTTGTTTTCCCACCACCTGCATTTTGGAACATTTGAGCCTAGCCTACAGCTCTGCTAGCACTGTTGTGCTTATGAAGTAAAAAAAAAGCTGAATTAGGAAGTCTCCATCACTGTCTCTATACATAAAGCATTCCTGCAAAACAAAATATATAGAGATTATATTAAAAATATAATGGCTCATCCAGCTGGCGGAGGTATGACTCATCCATCTGATGGAAGAATAGCTCATCCGTCTGACGGAAGTGTGGCTCATCCATCTGAAGGAGGTGTGGCTTATACATCTGATGGAGTTATGACTCATCCATACGATGGGGTGTGGCTCATCCATTTGACGGAGGTATGGCTCATCCATCTGGTGGAGGTGGGGCTCATCCATCTGACGGGGTGTGGCTCATCCATTTGACGGAGGTATGGCTCATCCGTCTGGCAGAGATATGGCTCATCCATCTGGCGGAGGTGGGGCTCATCTGTCTGGCAGAGGTGTGGCTAATCCGTCTGACGGAGGTGTGGCTCATCCATCTGATGGAGGTGTGTCTTATACATCTGATGGAGGTATGACTCATCCATGTGACGGGGTGTGGCTCATCCATCTGACAGAGGTATGGCTCATCCGTCTGGCAGAGATATGGCTCCTCCATCTGGCGGAGGTGGGGCTCATCTGTCTGGCAGAGGTGTGGCTAATCCATCTGACGGAGGTGTGGCTCATCCATCTGATGGAGGTGTGTCTTATACATCTGATGGAGGTATGACTCATCCATGTGACGGGGTGTGGCTCATCCATCTGACGGAGGTATGGCTCATCCATCTGGCAGAGATATGGCTCATCCATTTGGCGGAGGTGGGGCTCATCCGTCTGGCAGAGATATGGGTGTTTTGCTATCCCACATTTGACACCACCACAATGTATGGATTATGTTCATAATGGAATTACTCATTTGCATTTGAGTGTATGTAAGCTTTGAAATGTCAGTAAGCAAAATTTATTAGCCAAACACAACAGAAGCCTTTCAGTCTAACTCACGATTTCTCAAAAAGAAGTGTGTGCAAACCCCATCCCATATTTTTTAATGAGCCACCGCTGCTGCAAAATATTGTAAGAATTGGGAAAGATACAAAACTAAGCAATTATAATGACAATAGTTCCCCCTTGGTAAGAATAATTTAAAATGGCCAGCAATGTCTTGGTATCCAGGTTTTGGCAATGTGCCAAGGAAATCTACATTAATGACATTCATTAGCCCTTTTTCATTTTAAAACTGGCTCTCCATACTAAGGTCAACTATAATTTCTAATTTGCTTCTATCTAAATTGGCATTCATCAGCTACCCACTGACCCTTGCCTTCAAAGCTGCCAATTACAATGACCATGGACACTGGAGTAATAGAGACACAGAAAGCAATCTTCTATCTTTAAATAAGTAAATATGCACTTCTTTAGGTTCCAATACCAAATAAAAAGTTCTTCCTCTAATTATTTGGTTTACTTCACTTTTAAATGTGAAATCTGCGTTTTGCTCGTCTTAATTTATTGTTAGTTTTTATTTAAAGGAGAATACTACAATTACTAAATTCAACAAACAAATTCAAGCATTTAGATCCACCTGTTACCTTGTCCCACTGTCAGTACCTTATCCCACTGTCAGTACCTTATCCCACTGTCAGTACCTT
>JACXGI010004756.1:0-51302 GCA_016801175.1 Esox masquinongy | reverse complement strand
ATTTTCAGAGATACTGAATTTGGGATTTTCATTAGTTGTCAGTTTTAATCATCACAATTAAATGAAATAAACATTTGAAATATATCAGTCTGTGTGTAATGAATGAATATAATATCCAAGTTTCACTTTTTGAATGGAATTACTGAAATAAATCAACTTTTTGATGATATTCTAATTATATGACCAGCACCTGTATATAGAAACACAGTAATAAATACAGTTTTATCTGTTTTGTCTCTTACTTGCCATTTTTAAGTGCAAAACTTACAATTAACTTACTACAATTAACTGATGTCAGAATTGTATTCAAGTATTGTGCTTTTTCCAACAATGTTTAAAATATGTGGGGACCTTTACTGTACACCTTAAGTCCTGTGGATTGAGTTATAGCTATAATGCAGGTCACTGTAATGCCACTTCGAACATCCAGAAATTACATGCTGTAAGAAACTGCCTCTTCCAGGTTGACAACAACCACAATGCAGAGACAGATTTCACAATCTATAATTTCCTCTCGGATATAATTTCCTCTGATTCGTTGATTCCGTTCAAAAACTTTAATGGGGCACTGTGTAGAATCACGCCTCTAAACAGTATCTTATCTCTTCCTTGTCTTCCCTTACCAAACAAGACCCAAATAGTATTAACAAATCCAGGTTGGTTTAGGGTGGGAAGGAGAGTAATGCGAGTGTCTAAAGCGAGTATAATGTGATTACAAGTCAATGCAAACTGAACAGAGTGAAGAGACAGGCATCCATCTTGGCATAAATGGAGAGTTGGTACATATTGAAGAGGAGAGTTGGAGTGCAACCAAAGTCAATAACTATGAGAAACACTTTGTCATTTCAGAGAACATGCATGCCTGGGAGATGTATGTCTGGGCTGATAATTCATTGGCTGCACGGCCTATCCATCAAACCGCTTGGACGTGCTGATTGGATAGTCACAGTGCTAAGGAGATCGGAAATCCATTTGGAGCCGGGATCCCAATCGCCTTTGATGAAATGCTCTGATGTTGCAGTTGAAACAGACGGCTGTCTACAGACAAGCAAATTCACCACTACTGACTGTTCCATATTTTAGTCACTCTATCTTCCTGTTTAAATGTCTCTCCCCTCATCTCTGCCCTCTCTTCCCAACCAGCTCTCTCTTTCTATCTTGGATGTCTTTATTCTGCCCCCTTCACTGACAGGAACTCAACCCATTTGACTGACGGACCGACTATAAGCAGGTAAATAACCTGAAGGAGAACTAACTGTGGATTGTAAGGACATTGTCTGGCTGCTGAGGAGATTTATCCCGCCAGTTACCCTGCTAGTTACCCTGCTAATTAGCCTGACAGTTAGCCTGCTAGTTAGCCTGACAGTTAGCCCGATAGTTACCCTGCTAGTTAGCCTGCTAGTTAGCCAGACAGTTAGCCCGACAGTTATCCCGATAGGTAGCCTGATAGTTAACTTGATAGTTATCCTGATAGTTACCCTGATAGTTACCCTGATAGTTATCCTGATAGTTATCCTGATAGTTACACTCATAGTTGACCTGATAGTTACCCTGATAGTTATCCTAATAGTTACCCTGATAGTTACCCTGATAGTTACCCTGATAGTTATCCTGATAGTTACACTGATAGTTACCCTGATAGTTACCCTGATAGTTATCCTAATAGTTACCCTTGTAGTTACCCTGATAGTTACCCTGATAGTTACCCTGATAGTTATCCTGATAGTTACCCTGATAGTTATCCTGATAGTTATCCTGATAGTTACCCTGGTAGTTACCCTGGTAGTTATCCTGATAGTTATCCTGGTAGTTATCCTGATAGCACAGGGAAGCATCATGACATCCCATGGCAAAGAGGTTAAATTACCAATTAGCAATAGTTAATGGTGCCTCATTAGACATACTTGCCCCTCTCTCCCTGTTTCTCAATTTTTTCTTCCGTCTCTCTCTGTTTCCTCTCTTCTCTCTGACTGTACAGAGCTGCATACGAGAGCCGTATGTGACAATGTTGAAGCATGAATAGAGATGTAAAGCCTGTGCATGAATCCATCAGTCACCGTCCATTAAGACGGCTCCAACAAAACAAACCACAGGGCCAGAGCCAGAGCCGCAATGCAGGGAGGGAGAGAGAGAGAGACAAAGACAGAGAAATGAGAGAAAGAGAGATAGACAGAAAGAGAGAGAGAAACAGAGAGCGAGAGACACAAAGAGAGAGAGACAAAGAGAGAGATAGAGAGAGAGACAGGACAGCATAAAAAAACGTGGGTGGGCAGAGAAGAGAGATTTTGTAAACACTGTGATTCAAGAGAAGTTGGAAATGAACAGCACTTCCTACTCCACTGCTCTATGTATGAGTCAACTAGAGATATCTATTTCTTGAAATGTAAAGAAGTTATTGCTAGTTTTATGGAACTATCTACTGAGGAGAAAATGTGCATTCTCTAGTGTGAAAATAGAGAAACAATAGACCAAGCAGCTGAATATGTCCTGGCCTGTCATTATAAAAGTTAAACAATAGCACCCAGAATGTAAATGTTTGATTATTGTTATTTATTTAAGTTTATTCTCTGTAATATTGTCAATATTATTTGGTACACTGTATTTATTTACTTTGATTGTGCTTTTATAGTTTCATTGCATTTATTTATGAACTGTATCACTATTGTTACCTAAACATGTTTGCTTTGGCAATAGTGGCAAACATCCATTCATGCCATTAAAGCACCCATTAAACTGAAATTGAGAGGGAGAGAGAGAGAGAGAGAGAGAGAGAGAGAGAGCAGAATTATTGGAATCTGGGAAAAAAATGACAGGTTCTGTAGGATCTTTGCAATTGAGACGGGGAAAGGGTCGGCTGGAGAGAAAGTCAGAGTCACGGGGAAGGTCAAAGTCAGGGAGTCAAAGTCAGGGAGTGAGTCAGTCAAGGAAATATTCGGAGCACATCAGGGAGAGAGTCAAAGTCAATGACTTGAGACTGAATCAGGAAGAAAGCCAGAGTCCATTAATAACCAAGACAGGAAGCGGTCATTCCTTCTTTAAACTATGGTATTTTTTGTCTTTCTTATAGATGCCTATTTGAGGTGGGGTTTGTAAAGTGTTTTCTTGAGATATTTCCATTACCATTCACCTCCATTTGTTCCCTAAGCATTACAGATTCACATATTGAGAGAGACAGAGAGGAGAGATAGATTTCCAAATTTTAGATCATTACAGCCACAGGAAAAACAAAAAATGGATGAAGGACCAACTTGCAGCCAAATATGTATTTTCCTGCCATAGCCTGAGGGACACTCACTACATCTGAATCCATCAGAAATCACCTCTGATTATAATAGTTTTAGTAGGTAGATTGGAATTGGAAGTTATAGTTGTTGTAGATTGCTTTATTTTTATTGGTATTAACAGCTATAATTCTAATACTCCTATTTCTGCTATTACATATTTTTGTTAGTATTTGTTATTATCTCACAAAAATATATTGTTTTATTTTAGGACAATGTATATTGTATACATTGATGCTTTGGCAATACGTACACAATGTTTTTCCTGCCAATAAAGCAATTGAAATTGAATTGAAATTGTCAGAGAGGAGAGAGAGACAGAGAGAGAGAGAGTTAGAAAGAGAGACATGGAGAGAGACAGAGACACAGAGAGAAAGAGACACAGAGAGAAAGAGACAGATGCAGAGAGAAACATAAAGAGACAGATATATACAGTATACAGAGAGTGAGAGATAGAGAAGGAGGAAAGAGAAACAGAGCGAGAAAGGGAGGAGAGAGAAACAGCAAGAGAGAGTGAGACAGAAAGACATGTGAAAGCCTGTATGCATATGGAATTAACACAATTCTGTGTCCCAACACCTATAAGTAGAGAACGGGAAACTCCGACAAGCAGTGCAGTTATTTTTTTTATGGGCCACTAAGACCCAATAAAAGGCCCAACGCCCATTCTCATTCCACAACAGGGAACGGTCCATGGAGATTCTCCACCAAAAGGTTAAGCACCATCTGAAGTGCCGGTTAACGGCGAGCGGAAAGCTCATTCCGGAAAAGGGGAGCCGAACACAGGTCAGGGCCGTCATCGTGACCGCGCCGCACGGTGGCCCTCCTGGGACACTTAAGACAAGTCAGACCTCAGGGCAACGTTACAGCATAGGCATAACCTTGTACAATGCTGCTCAGACAGACATCTACATCATTAAAATGACCCCCCACCGCTCCTGGCTGCCGAGGGAAGCCCCATAGACGGGGAAATTAAAGCACCACACCAATTAGTACGTGGCTTGAACACGTATGATGAGGCGGTGTACACACTGTTCAAGATCAAACGGGAGTGCATATGATGTCTAGCATGTATGCATTTTAAATCACAGCCTGTTTTGACAGCATTAATCAGAGGCATGAGTTCCATGTGAACGACAGAGCGAGACAGGAAGATACTGAAGACAGGACATGTTGTTAAGGAAGCCGTGTCATTTCGGGAAGCAATGAAAGGAACAGGCAAATGATGAAAGGACACAAAAAATAAAGACGGAGGCGGCATTAACGGGTTGTCCCTTGAGACAGTGTGATTTCATCACGTTCTGTTATAAATAGCTCTTTGTGTCTAAGTTGTAGTGAAGACTTTTTTTTGCATTGCATAGGGTTTGTAGAATGTCGTTTTTGATCAGAGTAAAAGGATCTGGAAAAGAAAAAGTCACAAAAGTCTATAGCGCTGCAAACTTTTACAAATTTGTAACCAATCAATCACAGAGTCCATTCAGCTTGGGCAGTGTTTTTCCCAATCATGACAATATAACTGTAACGTGGTTAGACAGAACAATATTGGCCCCAGCGTTGAACATTTAGAACATTGTTCGTGTGCTTTCATGTAGCGTGGAACCATCAGCATGAACTATCATTCTAGGTCTTTACGGGACAGGTGACAAATATTTTGACACAGAAGAGTAATGGACCACAGCAGCCACCCAGAGGGATGCCGCACATCTCCGACACGCTTCCATTACAGAACACCGCTGTTCCATTACAGAACACCACATTTGCACTCTGTTCATCCCCCCCGCATTTAGATCCATTGTACTTGTTCGGTAATTGTGTACCTCCACTGTAAATCCAGAGGTGTAAAAAGTATAAAGTACTTGGCTATGTTCACCAGTTTTGGGAAGTTCCTATGGAAGAGCTTAATGACCCGGCAAATAGAGTTCATTAAAAAAAACCAGTGGCCTTGATTTATCATTTACACTCTTCCTTACTATTTAATTGATCAATGAATAGTTTTGAACTCCCTTTACCTGATTACTTAGATCTTAATTAGATACTTCCCTAAAGTGGTGAACACAGCCAAACCCAGTTGAGTACTTTTACTTTGTACTTTTTACGCTTCTGTAGTAAATCCTTGTATATTTGTACAGTATGCAAACTTGGTATCAGTTTAGTGTCTCATCATATTATAGCTCAGTGATAACCCTAACCAGTGATTGTACAGCGTAAAATGCATGTTAACGCTGTGTTAAATCCTGTGGATTCCATCTCTGAACGTAGTTTACCACCAGCAACACCTGGAAAGGTTGGTATGCATGTCTGTCTGTTGAAAATAAAGTCTATAATGTGTCTCTCCTGGTATATGGCAAAGTGAGGCATCTGGAAACTCTTGTAGCCTTTTACGAGCCATTAAACCCTGATTACTCAGTGTTGTCTCTGTTTGTTTCACCACTTTACTGGCTGAACTAATCACAACAGTAGAGTCACTAATTAGCTCAAGTCTAATGGTGAGACGTTGGCGTCTAGAGACTTGTAGACCATGAAATTGGCAGTTAAAAAACTCTCACGGAGTAACAACATCTCTTCACTGTCATTCCGGCATAAATATACAAATGGATTTTGGTGTCGATTGGTATATACCTTTGATTGATTTTAGTGTCCCATCCAAGCGTGTGGGTGACTGTGACAACGTTATAAGGAACAAGGGTTCTGCGACATATCTCTCAGTAAGATATATCTGCCATCTGTGAAAGAAATACACAGAACCAGAGATTCATGCGTGCACCAGGGTGTCTTAACACAAGACCATGTGTCAGAATAAACTTTCCAACAGAGGACAACAAACCCCTTGAAAGGTTTGAAAGAGGAACTCCACACCGCCGAGCATGTATGCATTGCAAAGGCCAATCCCAGGGGACTGAGTTGTACAGAACACTAGACAACAATGGGGCATGTCGTCATGGAGTCTCTGGAAACTACATTTCAACCTCTTGTGTTTTCAGACACACTCAGCATTTACCGTAGGTGACACTGAAACAAGGTCTATGTTTGTTTATGTTGTAAAGCTACCAGTAACAAGGTGGTAAATGCTAACAAATGCTATCAAAAATTTAATGCCATCTGAACCCGCAGTGGCCCCAAAAACTAGTGTAAACAATATGGTTCAAAAACTAGCGTAAACAATACGGTTCAAAAACTAGTGTAAACAAAAAGATTCAAAAACAAGTGTAAAAAATACGGCTTAAAAACTAGCATAAACAAAACGTTCAAAGCAGGTTTTCAACGGTTTCAAACGCTAACAAAATAGCAAAAGGATTTACACAGTTGAATTCAAGGCGAATCTGCGTCACTTTGCAATAACTGAAACAGCAACATATTGTAGTAAGCCCATCGCTAAATTATTTATCTGGGGCTCACGTCAAAACTGTCTTATCTCTGAGGTGATATTTAAGATGCACGGCAGTGCAGAGTTTGCACTGGACCCATTGTTAGGACTGACAGTCATCTACAAAACTGGCATTCATCTCCATTCAACGCACAGTCGTCAATCCATTCCCTGTTTGCACAGTGCAGCGGCGAGCTCACTGAACACACACACACCAACGCACACAGATGTAGACCGAGATGGCACCGTGAAAAATGCATATTTGTTTCATTATTAATTTGTTTGTTTATTCATCACATCAATGATGCACGGCGTTGCTCGACTGACCGGCATCGAATCAAATGAGGAACAACAAACAGGGTTTGAAGGAGATCAGGCGTCACCATTGTCCGGCCTGTCGTGCAGAATGAACACCGTGACACATCGTTAGCAGACACTGGGTCTGCAGCGTTAGGCCTTCTGATCGAGAGAAACCCCACGTGTCCAGCTGAAACCCGTCATAGCGTACCCCGAAAGAGCACCCGATGGGGTTCTGTGAGGCCAGTGTTACCCATGTTCTGTAAACATGCCCATGGCTGTGTGACTATGACCTGTGGGCATACCTTCTGTCAGTCTGATGTTTTACACAAAAACACATACACATGCATACACACACACACACACACACACACACACTTCTCCATTGTTTATCATGGGCTTCAATTAGAGCATGTGAGGCACCGGATCAGAGCCCCGAGGACAGAATTTAAACGGGCCGAAACAAATGAGCTGACGTTCAGCGACTGACATTTAACAGAGAATAATGAGCCCGCTTGTCATCTGCTCCCCTCCTCCAGACACTTATCCCTCATCCTCTCTCGGTCTCTACTTCCTCTCCCACTCTCTCTCTCTCAGTTTCTCTCACCTTCCTCATTCTCTTTCTGTTTCTCCTATCTTTCTCCCTGTCTCCCTCTCCTCCTTTCAAATGCGAAGGCTGTGTTGAGTATCAGCTCATTCATTCCCTTCTTCCCTCTGTTATTTGAGCTACTGAAAAGGTAAGAGGTTACCCCTTAGTGTTGTTCTGGGAGCAGTTTAGTTTTTTACTACCTAAAATACGCACAGCAGCGCACACAAACAGACATATAATGTTGACTTTTTGTTATTTCACAGCAAGATCGTTAATCACCTGCTGGGTCTGTCATAACGACGTAGCGCTCCTTCTGTTTTCCAGATCTCAGAGGACGCAACGGAAACTCAATCCTGAACATGATGCACAACATGAACCTGGAGAAACCCTACACCCAGTACACAGCATAAATCCAACCTGCTTATTTAACTAACGCTTCAGAAACACTGACTGAGGTTTGGTAGATGACGCCATTTTGAAGCATAAAAGTTCTTTATGTCTACATTTCTCAGAGTTCAGAAGTTATGTTAACTAAGGATTTTTAGCGACAAAGGAACTAAATGATTTAATAGTGCTCCAGACATAGGAAAAACACACCCTGAAAGACATTCTGGAAGTTCTAGTTAATTTTAGAACGTCCAGAATAATGGAAATCATTGAACACCTTCTTTAACATAATTAGAACCTCTATGTCTTCATCTTCTCTCCCTAACTAGCTTGGAGGTGCTCTTGTAAAACTAAGTTACAACTACTAAATGGACATAAAAAGTTTAGAGAAGGGGGAGGTCCATAAGTAACTACACTCTGCTTCTTCACTCCATTGCTTGAGCTGAGACCTCCTACGAATTGTTGAATAGACCACAGATGTACGATGAAAGGGAGATGCCCCAAGATACTAAAATAAGGTCAGATTTGCATTTTTACCGCTTATTACCGCTAAAGGTCACGAATCTGGAGGGTAAGGATTTTCTAGATGTGTGTGTCTAAGAGAACATGTTAACCCATAGTGGGTGGCAAGAGCAGATCACTGAGTGGAGGTCAAAGGGTCACCATCATGTTTTCTCTGTGGCTAGTCCTGCTCTAATTCTGAGTCCACGTTAACATAGGCGCTAACAGCTGACCATTGTCACATAATGGGAACTAATTAGGCCGAGAGTCTGTCAGATATATACCCACTGTACTGGATACAGACACATGCAAATAAACAGACATTTATACACACACAAGTACGAACACAGTGGCACAAACACACACACTTGTAGAGAAAGAGGAGAGAGGTGGACATGGATAAATAAGTGACGCAGCGATGCAGATCGGCCATTCAGGAGATTCCTCCCCGCGACGTCGGAGCCAGCCACCTCCCGCTCCAGTGCATCTGGGTAATTGGGACTTCCTGGTTCGGGCCAAACGTTACAGCCAAATGCTCGGCTAGCTCGCTAGGTCCCCCCCGATGGGGCAAATCCCTGTGAAATCACTCCCAATCACAGCTTTAGTGGAGGCCCAGGGATGTGGTCCTGAAAAACTGAGAGGCTGTATGAGAGAAAGTGTGTAAAGAGAGTGACAGAACGGAAAGGAGAGAGAGGGAGAGAGCAAGTGGTGGGGAGGGCAGGGGGAAGTGGTGAAGCGGTCTGGCCACACAGTAGACCACAGCACTCGGCCCTCTGCCATTGATTTCTGCTCAACAACAAATAGGGCCATTTTTCACACACGCTCCACACTTGGCTTTTATGAATTCTCTTTTTCTACAGTGTGGGCCACCATGCGCCCGGACCAGGAAACAATCAGCAGGATGGAAAAACGCATGCAGACATAAACACACACGCACACTCATACACATCTACCCCTCCTCCTCCTCAATCTATAAGAGTGAATTCGTGTTGTGCCATCCCTAGAACACATTTATAGTGGTGCTCAATAGGCCTGTTGACATGTCTCCAATCTAGTTAACTGGCTCAGGGACTGAAACTCCATACTGAAGGTGCCCTGCTGTTGCAAAGTTTGATCATACACTCCGGCTACATCTGAAGGACATACAATACCTCTCCTCTTTACACTTCCAAACAAAAAGCTGCTACATTTCAAACTTAACCTCCCAGAGTTGACAGCGCTTCTATTTAATCCGTGTGAGAGATGCATTTAATTTTAGTCTACGCCGGCTTTTGAACTCGCCAACTCCAATCTATAAAGGCATTCTGTTTGGATTTGAGATTCTATTTGAAATGAAAACTAGAGTCTTTTGGGACACACGGAGCCACGATGCTCATACTGATGATAGTTCTTCCGTCTATCCAACCTCCCTGACATCACCGGGAATATGCCCGCTAATAAGATCGCAAATGGAAGCGCTTGTGCCCAAGCCTTCTTCATATTAATATCCTCTATCTGACACGCCAGCAAAGAAAAGCCACAGTGTTCTTTGAAACCCATCCAATGGAAATTGTTGTCTAATGCACCCGATGAGGGGCTTATCAAAATCAAAGTTTTAATTACATAACCCACCATTTGGTAATTGCTGTCAAACAAAACCCGGCACCCTATGGGGGGGACCGCGACAACAACAAGCTCAAACTGACATTAATTCTGAGCTCTCGTTATGCCGACGTTTAAATTCACTTCCGTTCTCCCAGGACAGATGAGGCCTGGGGGTGCTGCTGTGGGAGCGGTCTCCACGGGGACCAGGGACGAGACAGCCTGAGATGGTAGGAGGGGGAGTGAAGGAGGGGGAAAGCCAGCGGGCCGTGTGAACATACCAGCACCAAGCAGACCAAACTGGTTGTTCAAAAACCGGCAGTGTGCAAAACACTGGCGTTCTCCATCTTGGAAAACAAATACGTCAAATCCACTTTGTGTTTCGTCCGCATTTCACAAAACTAGTTGTTATCCCAATAAAGGCATGGACCCGGGGCCCTTACCATGCCCACATCAATCAGAACCACCTTGGCAGATGCCCCAGACCTGCGTCACAGACTCCAGCCCGCCTGTCTCTGCGTCTGGGCTGACATGAACAGCGTGGCTGGGAGAAGGTGGGACTGAGGGAGGCAAGGGGACCCGTTGTCATGTTCCCCTGGAGCCCGCGGGGTACCTGATGACGTCTGTCCCCGAGACCGTGTTGTGTGAGCGCGGCTTCAGGGTAGTGTATGGATGTGTGTGTGAGCGTGTGTGTGTGTGTCTGGTCAATAGTAGACCTGCCTAGACTGTGTGATCCTTCCAAAGAGTTCCAATAAGAGCGGGAGAGGAAGGGAGAAGGTGATCGGCCCCCCTGTCTCACCTCTCCTTGTGTGTGTGTGTGTGTGTGTGTGTGTGTGTGTGTGTGTGTGTGTGTGTGTGTGTGTGTGTGTGAGAGCTCCTGGGAGTGTGTGCATACTTTTTATAGAACAATATGTCACACACCAACAGTTCTCAGACTTGTCCTAGAACATCCAACAACGTGAAGCTAGTCCTGGGCTGGTTTAAGTGTCCTCAACACGATCAGTGCGTACTGTTACAACCCCTGTGAAACCAGCACAGAACAGAGCAGAGCAATAGTGGAACATCCCGCCTCTGCTCTCTCTCTCTCTCTCTCTCTCTCTCTTTGTCCACCCATTCATTTCTTCATTCATTCGTTGTTGACTCCGCAAACCATACGTCTTCCATCGCCAAGGAAACAGGGCCGGGTTGTGCCTTACGGAAGGGAGGGGTGGATGCGTGTTTGTGCAGCGAGCGTTCTTCAGTAACCCCACCCAGATGCAATCGCTGCAGCCTGGGTCTAGTTGTCGTCATGGCAGACCCGGAGCCATCGTCGCACAGTATGGAGAGAGACCCGAAGAGATTAGGCTTTAAATTTAACATCCCCCCTCAAACATGTTCCTATAGGCTGACACCGAGACCGGGGATGAGACAGACAGGGTCCCACATCAACCCCATTAAAATCCCTGGGACATCCATACTCCAGGTCCAGGCCCACAGTGAGGCAGTAATGACTACCCCATGACAACAGAGCCACGCGGACCCGTACTGAGTCCGCGTGTGTAGGGGCGGACGGTTTTGTGTTTGAGTGGCTTGATTTGTGTGCACGGACCCAATTATCTGCAGCATCGCAGTGTCACGCGGTACATAACTTCAACATGTCACCACGAACACACACACACACACACGCGTAGAATTGACAGTGACATCCTGCAAGCTCATTTTCCCAGTGGCAGAAGCTGGGATGGGTCTAATGAGGGACACGTGAACTGGGAATCAACACACAAACACACACCCACGCGGAATAAGCAAGGAGAATGCGTGTAACAGTTCCATGCCTTGAATTACTGGACATCTTTTGTCTTGGTTCATTTCACCTTGTTGATGGTGCACACATCTTCCATAATTTCTGCTACTAACAAAAAAAAAAAACGGACCTCTTTCCCCATACTAAACACCCCCTGGCCCCTGACCTCCTCCCTCGATATAAAACACCCCTGACCTATCGCCCTTATGACCTCACCCACCTCTGTCGGGTGTACTCTGTACTGTTCATGCGGGAGATGTCTGTTAGGCTTAGAGACAGACGAGCTCTCCTCTACTCTCCCTCGCGCTCCATCCCTCGCGCTCCATCCCTCGCGCTCCATCCCTCGCGCTCCACCCCTCGCGCTCCACTAAAGGAGAGCAGAAGACACGTCTTTGACCTGTGTAACTGCTGTAATGTTGGGTATGAGGGAAGGTGACAGGTCAAACCGCTCCGTCGATCGCGGGGAAGCATGAATGAGAACATCATGTCTCAGACACCACCACTTGCTTCCAATTGATCTATTAAGCTCAACTGCAAGAATTCTTCGGTTAATCTCAACCTTTTTGGCCTGGCAGAACTCGATTTTCTGATATAAGCTATTCAGGATATAAGAAACTTGCAAAACTACAAAACTTCAAAAACCACTCACTATCCGGTGTTCCCAAGTGATGTCTGTCAAATAGCCAGTCTAGCTGTGAGCCCCAGGCTCCGCCCTCTTTCCTGCCTGCCTACGAATCCAATCCACGCTCAGTTTGACGACGGAGGCTCATCCAGACAGAAGATAGGAGGACATCTGCCCTGTCAGACACTGACGGCAGTCTGGCTGAGTGGACAGATACGCCGGCCCTCTTCAAGGCGGACAGGGTGCATTCTGGGAAAGGCTCCCTCGGGCTCGAAGAGTGTTTGTCAGTGCTCCACTTAGAGTGTCTGACACGCGCCACCTCTGTCAGGAGTGACATCAGCGTGACTAGTGTGTGGGTCGGGCTGTATGCGTATACACACACTCACTGAACACCCACCTCTGCTCCCACCCCCGCATGGGACTTACATTATTCGTTCCTCCCTCCCTCTCTGTCTCTCTCTCTCTCTTTCCCTCTCCCTCTTTCTCACACTTGACCGTCTCACAGGCAATTCAGTTTGAAACACAGGGTCCACTATTTGGACAACAGGCTGGCCTAAATGCAATTTGTCATCCAACAGCTCAACGCCGGCCAATGAGATTCCGCCAGATACTGTTTAGAGGAGCTGTCGGATGAGACATTGATAGGCTTCGTCTCTGAAATATGAAATGTCACTGGGTGTCACTGAGCGGAGGGAATTGCCAATTTTCTTCCTTCAGCGAATGTAGGTTTATGTAAGACGCAGTCTGGTAATACTGTGGTGAGGTTCGACATCGTCTGACCGACGACCCTTTGGAAATCTACAGCAGGGGTCACTGACTGTGTTCCTGGAGTCCCTCAGGTACTGCAGTACTCTGTCCCAATTAGCCACCACTCCTAAGCAACCGAACTAACAGATCCGTCCTGTGAGCAAAGCAATTCAATACACCTGATCCCCAAGGTAGGTTTAAACAAACACTAACCACAACTGTACCTCTGCACTATATTCACTGAGGCAGTTCACTGCTGAGTTGAGAGGCTCTAGCGCGGTGATATGCATCCGGGAATGGTTGGATAAGTGCAAGTAATGTGAAAACGTGTCCTGGCCTATCAGAAAGCATCAGGTGATCACCATAATCCTGTGTGTCCAATCCTTTCACGTCTACTGTATATGAAGTCACTAATGAAGGGCTCAAACCTTCCCTCTGATAGTGGCAGTCCAGGAACAGTCCAGCAAATGTATCAATTTATATTCAGCCTCGCTGCACTGCAAGAATATCCCCCCTAAAGCTACACATTTTCCAGTAAATAACATCTTGGCTTTTCATCACTCCTCCTTTCTCACTCCTCCCTTCTCACTCCCCTCCCTTTCTTTCCATTCTGCCCCTTTCCTCCACTCCCATGCCATAGAATTGGGAAAATATATGTGGAAAATTAAGAGAGAGAGGAGCAGGGGGGAGGAGAAAAAGACAAACACAGAGACCGAAATAGACAAGGGAGACAGACACAAATAAACAAATAGATGATGTATGTATATATGATATTTAAGGACAATAATGTGAGAGAGAGAGTGAGAAAGAGAGAGTGAGAGAAGGAGAAAGAGTGAGCACGAGAGCGAGCGAGAGCGAGCGAGATGGAGAGCGAGGTTTAGATTGGGTGCCACAGTGGGCTGAGCAGGAATGACTTGGGGTTGGAGAAAGTCTGAGGGAAATTCTCTATTAATCCACCCATCCACTTACACTGATTACTGTTGACTTGTCTATCTACTTGTCTGTCTGGCTGTCTGTCCGGCTGTCTGGCTGTCTGTCCGGCTGTCTGGCTGTCTGTCTGGTTGTCTGCCTGGCTGTCAGGCCCTCTGACTGCAGCTCTGACTGCCACTGTCAGTTGCATGTAACACACAACAAACTGCATCTCCCAACCCATTCTAACACCAGCCATCGGACCAGACATTGTCTAGCGTAGAGAGATCGGAATATACAGTTTTACTAAGCTATCCTGAGAACTAAAACACTGCAGGAAATGTATTCCTCTCTCTTACTCTTCGCTGTCGCAGGGAATGCTGTTTCAGCTACATGACAGCCTCCCTCCCTAACCCTAACCCCTCTATCTCTCTCTCTGTATTAGACAGGAGGGTTTCAGTTTAGCATTCCATGTACACAGAAACACAGACACACACACACACACACACACCTCTCCACGTCCCCCTAGTCACAATCGATAAATCGGCGGTGTCTGGCCCAGGGTCTCACTGCAGCAGCCGGCGAGGGAGAGGAGGGAAAGAGAGGTGAGGAGGAGGGAGACAGTATGAATAGCTCCCATTGTGCTGTTTATTTATGGCCGTGTTAGCGCAGGCAGGACGATCGTATGGATCCGAATGCTACCACACAACGCAGGGGGGCAGAAGGAGGAGAAGAAGGGATGATGTGGATTGATGAAACAGAGAGAATAAAAGAGACTGCATGGTAAAGGACAACAAAGGCGGGGTACAGGAAGTGAGAATATGGTAAAATGGACATGACCTGTGAGCGCCGCAATGTGCCACAGGTAGGAATGATCAAATATCAGTCATTGGTGTGGTGTGGTCTGTGTCGTTCTGATACCTATGTCCCTGACCGTATTCATGTCTAGATGGAGAGTCCAGTCTATGCACACCGAAATGAGAGGGACAGAACAAATCCACCAGAAGTACAGCATGTATCACGCATGCTATGCAAAATGAACAATTTTGGTAGCTTTATTTGGAGGATTCCAAAGTCGGACTTCAGAAAAAAATGTGAATTGTTGTAAAATGACAGGAATTCTCCAGGCCAAATCTTACGGTTATTCCTCTGCTCATGGTGGGTGCAGTATGTCTACATCTGGCCAGGTGCCCCCATATAGGACGGAATTTCACAGTGTTTTAATGCCATCGCCAGTGTACGTTCAAGCTAGTTAATAACGCGAAAGCCAGCTACAATCACTGGCACTTAAAGGACCCAGTGCTCCAGAACATCATGATTGTGTAGAAACTCACTTTAATTAGCTTGGGCTTAATTATTATAACTCGTTTAGCGGATGCTTATTTCTAGATGCTAATGCTAATATTGGAAAATCAGCCAAAATGATTGCGTGTGGTGTCAAGTCCAATAACTGTAGCTGCAGTGACCACAACAGATCTTTACATATACACAGCTGAAAGAATAAATCAAACGGCACTAGATCAAAAATCACTTGGGCTAAATGGAACACTAATTGAATGCACTGAAACGGGAGAATAAAGTAACCCACACGATCAGCATTCTCTCCCCATCCACTGCCAGATAACAGTGCAAGTCAATTACCCGTGTGGGCAAGTGGTACATTCCACTCCATTGATCTGCGAGAGGATCCAGGACAGGTCGATCCAATTCTCCCCATCGAGGGGATGCGTGTGACACCGTGCCGATCACATTCCTTACCGTATCACGGAATCCATGCTGCGTCATAACCGAGCGGCAGCAGAGTCACTGCCGAGGGGTGGGTGAAGGATTTTGGAAGTGACGGTATTCGCACTCTTCCATCTCATACGGTACGTATGGAAGAACATGTTGCATTAAGACCAGGGAATATTCGGAACCAAGGGGCTCAGGACTGGCCCTGTCAGACCTTGATGTACCTCAACAGTCAAAGGATCCATGGGCACCAGGACAACGCCCATGTCTTTACCACAGAAGCCTTCGATGAGAAATGAATGTATCAAAGTTTATTGGTCACAAACGGACAACAGCCGATGTTATGGCTCCAGTGGCGCGGTGAGTGTCCAGCAATACAACATGAATATGCAAGAAACCCTCCGCTCCCTATAGTCTGTGGGTTCCGCTGCCTCTCCCGGTTCACCGCTCCCTATAGTCTGTGGTCTGTGGGTTCCACTGCCTCTCCCGGTTCACCATTCTCTATAGTCTGTGGGTTCCACTGCCTCTCCCGGTTCACCGCTCCCTATAGTCTGTGGGTTCCGCTGCCTCTCCCGGTTCACCGCTCCCTATAGTCTGTGGGCTCCACTGGCTCTTCACCTCCCACTGAGCAGGTCCCAAACTGCGGCAGATCTGCGCTGAGAGCCAGGCTGGTTCTCCACGTCCACAGGCTACAGTGGTGGAGGGAGTTCAGAGGGAGCGGGGTGGAGGGTGACCGGGGCATTGGTTGGGACTCTGTCGGATGCCTCGCGGTTTTAGCCGGGGCAGCTTACAGCCTTTAAATAACCCCCCCCCCCCGAGGAGAAACTGTGTTCTATATTCATGTCACTAGTTCACAAAAGTCACGGTTCAAGGTTGTAAGTCTTCACTTATTCTATTTAAAAACAAGTACAAATATTAAGATAAAAGCGGGGTTTTCCTTAAATGAATTTGGATAGCTCTTCTCCAGCGTCCCCAAGCTAAACTGAGCCGACATCAATGACAAGGTCAAAGACGGGGGAAAGAAAAACCATCCTCACCGGAGTTACCGTTTTCCTTGACTTTTCAAGAAATTCCACTGGACGGGCAGACTTTGGTGCTTTGAGCATAGGCAAATACAGCATAGGAAAGCCCCTGAAGGGTTAGGCACAAAGTGCAGTCTGCACGGTTAGCATGTGAATGATTCACAAGGGATTTTGAATGATTCAGAAAGGATCACATACTGTATGATGGTGAAAGCCACATTAGCATGGTGGTCATACAGTATCCCTACAATCGTCGACGTAATGAGTGGGTAAACCGCAACTGGGAAAATAACATCCTTTTCCAGTAAGCTTACTGTACTGTATGACGGCAGCCAGTTCTTTTATCGCCATCTCCTGTAGATGTTGACATTAGGTCTCACTTAGGCCATTTTGCTAGCAGACTGCAAATTGCTAAACTCTACGTACACTAGACATAAAGCCCTCTATCAAAGCTCTTCAAAGTTAACATATAGCCTGGTAGTTATGGATTATGAAATTCAACAGGGGTAGCGCTGGTGGAAATGAAGGAGAAATCAAGTCTGCTAGGTACTCTCAAAAGCACTGAGTATATGATGGAGGCGAGGGCTCAGAACTCTTTTCTATAAGTTATTATTCTTTATCTGCCAAGAAGGTCAAATTCCATTTGAATCCAGCTCCTATCACTGCGTTTGAACAGATTCTGCAATGCTTTCCTTCATAATTGCCTGTGTGGCTCCATCACCCTGAGATAACGCCTGACAAAAGAGACGCATTTATTTTAGAGGGAAACTAACGAATTTTCTGAGATGTTCTTCAGTCCATTAAAGTTTTCAATCAAGTGGAGAGGAAGCGGGAGTTAGAAGGCGAACTTGCCTGGTATAGTCAGCCTGCTATTTGACTGTACACCATACAAACCCATATGGTACTGTATGTATGAATGAAAGGAGAAGAAAAGCAGCTTCTCTCTTCCTCTCCCCTTCACACACACTCACACACACATACACACACACACACACACTCACACACACTCACACACACACACACACACACAATGCGCAATGTCACCGTCTCTCTTCCTGTCTCCCCACTACCCACAACTCAGTGTGGCAGAGGTCTCTCGGTATGACAAGGTTATCTGCGGGCAGTAGAACCCTGTCTTGTTCTCTGTCAGACCTGGGAGACATAAGGGGTTAATCATTCACGCGTGGCTGGGTCACACGTCCACCACCAACCTGGTGCATCCTGGATCAACAAGCTCAGTTTGAGCCGCTCTCCACGTTAACAGCCCCACCAGAGCCATATAGACAACCTCTCAAATGAGTGAATATTGCTCAAATTCTACACATTCACTTCCATGGCGTTGTGTGAATCCTCCCCATGTAATGTTGATGGAGAGTCAATCTCCTGTGGGCCGAGTCTATTCAAAGACGACCAAATTACGCAATATTTACTTCTGTTTCGGAGATGAATGGGAAGTGAAAATGCCTGCCTTAGATTCGTGTAGTGTCAAGTAAACCAATCATAGCGGTAGCCCGAGTGTCTTTTTACCAGTGACTTCAGTTTACAGTCCCTGCTCTTCAAATATTCTAGCCTTTCTTCTGTCTTCATATGGAAACATTATTTCATTAACAAGATTAAGGAAAATGGAAGATTTGATCCTGACTGGATAAACCTGACGACTGTCCACCAATCACGAATATCATGCAAATGTTGGAGGCCTGTTCTTTTTTTTCTCCACAGTACACGTTGGTAACTTAGCAACCGTTTCGGTTGGTTCAGATGACACTAGTCTGTCTAAATGAGCAAACAAAAAAAATACTGCAATCCGAACACAGATCAACTTTCGTTTTAAGACTCAAAATACAAAAACAAACTGTTGTTTGTTTTTGATATTTATATTTTCTATTTCATTTAATGAGGCTCAGCATGTTTTAATGGGAAGCATTAATAGAATTCCAACAACCAATGATTAACTCCACAATAAAATCCAGCTGCATATTGAATGTTGAGATTGCCTTGGCACCAGTTTCATATTGAATGTTGAGATTGGACTGGAATAACAGCAGAAGTGAGTGGCTCTACAACGAGCAAACCAAAAAAGCACACCTCAAAACACATCCCCCGTACAGTCACTGCAAAACTCCCAGTCTGGCTCTCCAGGCAGGATTGAGCTAATGCTAAAAGCATAGTGAAATATTGTAAATACAATGTGAAACCAGGTCTAACCCAAACACAGACCTATTGGTTCCAGACCAGTGCTGTGTCTGAACGTGTATGTGGAAGCTGTGGGAGGGTATCCGGGGACCGGTCCTCGAGGCCGTGGAAAGCAGGTATATATCTGAGTCATCTGCTCCTCTAATTGGCTCGGGTCTGATGTGATTACCTGGCAGCTCTCGCAGGCATCCCCTCATGTAATCCTGTCACAGGGTATTTCCCCTCTGGTGTCTGATGTGATTAGAGTTATTGATTCTGGGGACCTGGTGGGTTTCATATGACCTCTCTGTTGTCATAACACCCAGCACACACACACACACACACACACACTTTGAAAAATATATGGAACGTACAACTTTGCAACATGGCATGCATACAGTTATAGATGCACGTACACATGTACACAAACATACACACACACACACGGATCATACACACAGCTGCAATGCCGGAGAGCGATGGTTGGTTTGTCACTGATAGGTACACCTCCTGGGGTGTGTTTAAATACCAAGAGACGTCCCACTGTCAGAACACACTGTCAATGTCACTTCCCCAGAGATAACATCTCCTCCTGTCCTCTCTCTGATTACAGTTTCACTTAGATTCTCTCTCTGTGCATCTCTCTCTTTCTCTCTCTCTCTCTCTCTCACGCTCTCTCTCTCTGTCTGTCTCTCTCTCTCTCTCTCCCTGCCCGTCTCCCCCCTTGCCCGTCTCTCCCCCTGCCCGTCTCTCTCCCTGCCCGTCTCTCTCCATGCCTGTCTGTCTCTCCCTGTCCGTCTCTCTCTCCCTGTCCATAAGTCTCTCTGTCCATCGCTCTCTTTCCAGTCCCCGAGGGACATTAAGATGACTCCATTCCCAGGCAATTAACCGCTACAGGTGTCTCACTCCCAAGAATCACAAAAACCTGTGTGTGTGTGTGTGTGTGTGTGTGTGTGTGTGTGTGTGTGGAATGGAGGGGATGGACAAGTCACATCGTCTAATATCCACAATCTCATTGATTAGAACCCTGGGGATATCATCAGCTGATTGGACAAAATGCCACAAAAGGCAGAAGCGCAAAATAAGGAACAAGTCCAACCAAGGTCATCTCTGTGAGTGCTCTCATTTTCTCCTAGACGTTGAGTTAAAAAAAAAAAACACAACTCTAAATATATATGTTTTTTCAGCCATTTGGATACTCTACGTCGCGAAATGGAGGGGGTTAGATAGACGCAAGTTTGCTCTGAAAGAACAGCAGGCCAGATTCTAACCCATCCTGCAGAGTCACCGGACCACCGGCCACCGGTCCACCGGTCCACCGGACCACCGGACCAGTGCAGGAGACAGTCTACCTCTCTGTCTAAATGTCAGCAGTAACCCACCACTGCTATAATGTTGATTCAGGTGTGTGGAGTGGAGAACATAGACAAAGGCCTCCTACCTTTTTCTTGTTGGTGGGGCAGATGTAGAAGTTTGACACGACTATGGTGGTCCCGGGCATCAGGTTCAGCTTGGCGTACGTGGTGCCGTAGTCACTGGACCTAAGGAGGAGAGGGAGAGAGAGAGAGAGAGAGAGAGAGAGAGAGAGAGAGAGAGAGAGAGAGAGGGCAGAATTATTGGAATCTGGGAAAAAATGACAGGTTCTGTAGGATCTTTGCAATTGAGACGGGGAAAGGGTCGGCTGGAGAGAGAGTCAGAGTCACGGGGAAGGTCAAAGTCAGGGAGTCAAAGTCAGGGAGTGAGTCAGTCAAGGAAATATTCGGAGCACATCAGGGAGAGAGTCAAAGTCAATGAGAGACTGAATCAGGGAGAGAGGCCAGAGTCCATTAATAACCAAGACAGGAAGCGGTCATTCCTTCTTTAAACTATGGTATTTTTTGTCTTTCTTATAGATGCCTATTTGAGGTGGGGTTTGTAAAGTGTTTTCTTGAGATATTTCCATTACCATTCACCTCCCTTTGTTCCCTAAGCATTACAGATTCACATATTGAGACTGATGGCTAGCCGTGAAATCAAACCTGTCCAGATGAAGAACGACAGAGTTGACAGGGCAGGATTACAACTGTGAAAAGCCCCAGAAAACCGCTACTCTCCTTAATCTGTAGAACTGCTCACGCGAGCATTATATTACCTCCGTCTTTACCTTCTTACCGGCATGGCGGTGCCCCGACTTGACCTCCAGGTCTGATTACCGTGACGGATAGCATGGCAACTGGACAGTCTCACTGGCTAAACCGTTGGATGAAAAAAAAACGCTAGCTGCTGGCAAGGCAGCTAAACACACGGGCAAATCTGTCAGTTTGGTGATGGTGACGCGACGGCTGCAGTGTGAAGGACCCTGAGAATCTGAGATTGATGGCCGACTCCTGGAGAATGTTTCTCCAGCCTAGCCAAGTCAAACACCCAGCACCGCCCTGGCTACCTGTGAGAGCTTGATTATTTGAGACACTTTTAAATGGTGCGGTTCTGCTAGCCAAGGATAAAAAGGCACAGCAGCAGTGAGACTGTTATACCTTGAGAGGTTCAGAGGTCTTGAGGAGTAGTATAGCGTTCTTGAGGAGTAGTGAAGAGTTCAGCGGTCTTGAGGAGCACAGTGTTCAGAGGTCTTGAGGAGAAGAGTGTTCAGAGGTCTTGAGAACAGTCTTCAGAGGTCTTGAGGAGAACAGATTTCAGAGGTCTTGAGGAGAACAGTTTTCAGAGGTCTTGAAGAGAACAGTCTTTCAGAGGTCTTGAAGAGAATAGTCTTTCAGAGGTCTTGAGGAGAACATTTTTCAGAGGTCTTGAGGAGAACAGATTCAGTTGTTTTGCGTGAGGTCATATTCTAAATGATTGCTATGAATCAAACCAAGACCCATGGATGCAGAGCAACACGCGTTCTAATAGACACAGAATAACCTTACATTCAAATAAATTGGCATTCTATTTGTCGGCTGAAATAGCCAGCACATGTACCTCTAGATAAGAGGAACTGGTAAACGCTTAGAATGCCCCATTCCTCTTCAATGCCTATTTGAATGCTGTCTTACCTGAACACAGATAGAATGAAGTCATATCTTTCAAGCTGTATTTCTGCAATTTCCACTTTATGAGTGTGGGACTGGAAGTGATGCTGCGCTTAGAGGTAAGAGAGAGTGTTTCCTGGGGGTGGGGGTGGGGGGGGGCAGAAGGTGGTTCAGTGTTCAAGACAGGAGAGGGGCCGGAGATATTAGGGGAGTGGGGGAACAGTGGAGGAGACAGGAAGTGTGGAGGCAATCTAACAGGCTGGTGTGGGCTTGATGAAACGAACTGATCAGAAGGCACGTCCACCAGGACCGTCTGGTTTCCAGACAAGTGTATTTACTTTAGAGCATTACTCACTAACGCTCAGTTGGGCTACACACACACGGTTATAGCCTAAACAGGAGAAAACACACACGTCAGACACAGCTAGGCACTGGCGGACTGATGCGCACACACGGGGGAAGAGCCATTTCCTCACGTCCCCGTGGTGACCGAGTGGTGTTTCCATCTTCCCCAGGGCCCTGTGTGCGGCTTTTAACAGAGATCACCCAGATAGGAGAGACAGACCCTGCTGCTGGCTGTGTGTACTCCAAGACTGGAGCCTGGAGTTCGGAGCATAGAGTCTGGAGTTCAGAGCCTGGAGCATAGAGTCTGGAGTTCAGAGCCTGGAGCATAGAGTCTGGAGTTCAGAGCCTGGAGCATAGAGTCTGGAGTTCAGAGCCTGGAGCATAGAGTCTGGAGTTCAGAGCCTGGAGCATAGAGTCTGGAGTTCAGAGCCTGGAGCATAGAGTCTGGAGTTCGGAGCCTGGAGCATAGAGTCTGGAGTTCAGAGCCTGGAGCATAGAGTCTGGAGTTCAGAGCTGAACTCAAAGTGAGTGCTGGCGCCTGGTGCTGAAGCCACGACGGAGGCCAATGGGAGAGGCGCTGGGTGTGGCTCTGGGAGCTGTTACTCAGTATCTGAAGTAGTTATCAAGAATCAAATCTTATCAAAATATCTGAAATAATGTGTTCATGAGCAAAATATCTGAAAACACGTGTTTGGATTGTTAAGTTTGCAGAATGCCTTGTATGTCCCCTGTCTATAGGATTGTGTTAATTCAAAGGAACCAGCAGTAGCAGAAAACAAACTGACCCTAAATGAGCAATGACCTTTCACCCAGTTCAAACTGCCTCATCACTGTAATAAAAAAAAAACTGTACAGTAGAGCAATAAACAACTACTTTGGAAGAAAGCTTGTTAAATCTTCCATAGCATTCCAGCCAAAGGGTCATTGTTGAGACATCATGTAAATGGGCTAATTTTGGGGAGTGTGTTCGGGCTGGGGGTGTCGGAGGGGGTGGCTAATGTGTAAGAGAGTAATGAAGTTAACAGGGGACTTCATTTAGTAGCGGCATTCAGCTAGCCAGATTAAACAGACCGTGTGGAGGACATCTAGAATAGAGTGAGAAATAATTACTTTGAGACAGAACACTGGAGGGGGGGATGAGGAGGAGGAGGAGGAAGAGGGTGGGATTGTTACTATAAATGACAAGGGTCACTGAGTGTCTTTCATACAATAATACACGGTCCTTCTGACCCGTTCCAAAGCCAATCTGAGATGTACACATTGCGGGTTTGTTTCTGTCTATAGCATGGTGTATGTCATACTGAATAGAAAGAATCCAAAGCTGTACTTCAACAATATTCAAAAAAGCACTTACATTTTCATTTCCGTTCATTTCATCTTTCCTTTCGTTTTCATCTTGTGGCAGGTGTGTGGGAATAATGTGATTACTTCAAAGAAAACAGAGACCTGCACACCACTCTTGCTAGTACAATTTTTTTTTTTATTCAAGCCTACTTGTAAGGATTTGACAACATTTCTTAAATTCAGCCTCAAGATTATCTACAGGGCTTTTTACGCAGACTATCCAGTCTCCAAGGTGAGCACGCTAACTGCCATTCAAAACCTAACTGCCATTTCAAAACCTAACTGCCATTCACACAGAGACAAGGAGATACAGAGAGGTTGATTCATACATATTCATGATGGCACCAACTGCTGACAGTCCCTGAGGACGGCCCCGGGTAACACGTCATTTCCATTCCAAACAATCACTTATGGAATAAAGGATAAAGCAGGGAGAGTCATAAAGAAAACAATCACTTGTAGAGAATAATGCAGGGAGAAAGCAATTGGTGGGAGATACAGACAGCAGAAGAAAAAAACAACAACTTTGACTATGAAGTAGAAAGGGCAGATACTCAGTTTGCAGGTGTGCATGATTTTGTGTCTCATCGAGGGAGAGAGAGAAAGAGAGGGAGCATAAGAGGGAGAACAAGATAAATAGAGGGGCTGAGAGAGAAATGGAGAGAGAAAAATTAAGATTTGGGTAAAACAGGCAGGGGGGATAGACACTCTGGGCTGATATTTGTGTTTTTGATGATGTGCCTGACAAAACAGATTTCGAGCGGAAACAGTTTGGGGATGGCGTTAGGCGCTGATTCAGTTTTAATGTCCTAATATGTCAAGGTTGCTCCCCGCGGCTTCCTTCACCAGGAAGACAAATGGAGAGCACTGGGTAGGTGCCGAGACCAGACACTGTAGGGAGAGAAGCAGTGATGGAGGAGCAGGGAAAACATTCAGCTGGAATGTGTCGGCAGAGTAACGATAGACAGGTGGGGGGTTATCACAAAACGCAACCGGGGAATAAGGTTTGGTGTTGGCACCAGAACCGGAAAGCCTGTTATTAGACTAAATAGACTAAATCCAAAATGTGCCAAACATACATTACTACGTCTATAACTGTGTGCCATAACTGTGGTATATTGTCAAATTGAATTTGGTGCATTCGAGACACACTAAAATCAAGTTGGCATGATGGTCTCAGAATACAAACATGCTTCTGGATCGAAGTCCATTGAGAGCAGGTGTTCCTATTCAGACAGTAGAGCAATTTGAAGTCAGGTATTCAGACTCCACCGTATGTGACACGGCTAAAGCCCTTGGAGTACAGCTGTCCAGGTTTTGTTGGCGGACTGGGGTTTAAATAAACCTTAATGGTAGAACCGAAATACAACTTTCATACAGGCAAGAGCATAGCCACGGGAAGCAGGGGTGCTGCAGACGAGAGCTAAAAACGTCATCATTACAGTTTGGTCTCAGCCAATGCGCGAGTGTAGTCTGTCCGTCCGTCAGCGCGGCGCATCATTCCTGCCGACGGGCATGCGCACTTACGTCCATTCCGCGCACGTCGCACCACCGACTTGTGCTCAGTCACTTCAGCACCCTTGATCAAAATGTCTCTGTGGGTGAGACACAGGGCATAACTAACATCCCTCTTAACAGACGAGTTCAAAACTTTGATTATGGCTTGATAGATGGGGTGTCTAGATTTAGAGAAGCTCTTAGCTAAGAGCACGATTCTGGCTCACTGCAAACACAGAGACGCAGACACAGACGCTTTCAGTCTGAATCAATCCCAGGCACCCAGATGGGCTCGTTGGATTGGCCACGCGATTCCCTGATTGGGCCACACAGAGATCTCCCAGGGGGGAGCCCCAATCTGGCTGATTGAGGTCTGGCTGAGGTCCAACGTCCCAGACCGAGGCCCTGGAGGATTCAGCCATTTCTCCAGTTGGAAAATCTGGCAGACCATGCTGACAGTGCGAGTAGTGTTTTTGTGACAATTTTTGTTTTGTTATTTCGCAATCCTAATTAAATCCCACAACAAATCTGGCGTCACACAGCTCTATTTAGAACAACACAGAACCGAAAAAGTTGCGGCAAAAGATCTGTCAGCTAAAACTTGAACAAAAGGTGAAAAAGGCTTTCCCTTAAAGACGTGATTACACGGTATTATTGACTAATGACTGCATTTTCAGAAGAAATTGGTCTAATTTGGGCAGGATACCTTTGCAAATGTTTGATAAAAGGGATCTTAATGATGTCTATCACCCTCCTTTCATCTTTTAGAGATGTATACAGCAGATGGATCGTATAATTGTTCATGGTACCATTAAAACAACCATGGGTGTCCATTATATTCCTCTTCAAGCTGATTCAGCGCCATCAGAATCAGATGCCAGAAAAACAGACATATCGCCCCCTCCCAAGAGTGTGCTAGTAAATATGAGTCTCCAATTTCCCAAAGAAATATTTGTGATACTGCCCAATGCTTTGTAAACTCCTCTCTTCTCACTCCATCAGCCACAAAATGAAGTCCCGTGCATCCAGTGAGCTTATTACGACCAACCGCAAGCGTCTTGCTTTTCTACATCTATCGCAGGCACCTCACTCCCTCGCGGTTAAAACTTGTTTTTCAGATCTTCACAAGGTCACCCTGAGTTGATGGATCTGTCCTGTCTGAGTCGATCTTACACACCATTTTGAAATCAGGCTGTTGGTCGTTATCTGTCCCACTGTTAGTCATGGCTGCTACCCTGATGAACATCTATCAAAGCCCTTCGCCCTGACTGGTGTCTGCTTCTGACTGACAACCCGCTTTACCACATCTAAGTTCTACAAGATTCAGCATCCATCAACCTACGTGTCTTTCTCTCCCTTCTTCCCTCTTTCTGTCTCGCTCTCACTCTGTTTGTCAGCAGCGCAATGGTTATGTATGATGAACTAGACCGTCTCAGGTGCAAAAATGCTTTATGGTATCTGCGCAGCGACCTGATTGTGTCAATGCATTGTCGTCTGTTGTGACGTGGAAGGATTGTTTCGGGGGCGGGGGGGGGCTTTTCAAAGAACCGTCACGTGTTGATAACGCGTACGCCAAAGTCTACCCGTGTGACGAGCGTCTGTGGATATTTGTTTTGACTGCAGATTCTTTTGAAGACGCCTGTGACCTTGCCATGACTTTGACCACTGCCGGGGCCCCAGACACACAGACAGGGCTAACACAGAGCACCGCCAAGTGAGACCCTGAGAACAGCGATATGTTAAACGTGTGAAACCGTGTCGATACTGCTTGGCCCCCAACCGTGTGAACTCTCCACGGCCCACGGGTCAACAGTACTGCCGCGAGTTTGACATGTCTCACGCCTTGCCGAGATGCCAACAGAGGCATCGTGGTGGCAATGTCAAAGTCGCGACCTTCATCTACTCTCAAGAAAATGTTCTTGAAAGATGAACTGCAAGCACCGCTGATTATAGCCACAGAGTCATGGGGCGTATCCTTGGGAACCCACAAAGGGAAGCAGTTGCCCAGAGACACCCCCAAACAGCTACACCCATTTCGACTAAGGCAACGTGATCCATACAACTATGTCGATCGACACACTGAGGTCTCTGGGCACAGGAGAAATGGGATAATTAGAGTATTTAACTCATCTCATGCTTTCATCAATGTGCATTGATTTGACGCCTGCCTCTCCGTCTCTCTCCCTCTCTCATCCTCTATTTCCTGCGCGATGATAGCTCGGCAGTCTGATTTGGAGTTGTGCCATCTCACTGGGCATAGATTCATCAATCTATGGTCCCAGACTCCCCGAGGAAACAGTGACCCCAGCGGGGCTAAGCTGGAGCGAGGGGGTGGAGAGTGTGATGTACGGCGCAGAGAGGCCAGGGAAGAGATAGACTGTCAGGGCAGGGAGCTTCACACTGGACTGTCAGTACCCGAGCGGATCACATTTGAACACAGGACACTTGGCCATGATGTCATCGGAGGAATACAGCCACAGTCCTGGGAGACGGACAAGCATGTATCCATGGGGGTCTTTCATTCTTAGTTCTGTTTTTT
This sequence comes from Esox masquinongy, assembly GCA_016801175.1. NCBI lineage: Eukaryota > Metazoa > Chordata > Actinopteri > Esociformes > Esocidae > Esox > Esox masquinongy. Next base: position 23,589 of record JACXGI010004756.1, on the reverse strand, counting down.
TTTTTTGTTTGTTTTACTTTTTCATCATGAATGTCTCTTCCTTCAGCTGTTATTTTCATTTGTTTATGTTTTTTTTTCCCCCCAGGCAATTTCTTATATTTTTATTTGTATTTTTTGCTTGGGGGTTAAATAGAAATATTTGAAAGGAAAGACTTATAACCCACTGCTGACTCACAGTATAGTGTAAGATGCACCTTTCCCTTCAGCCGTCTTCAGGACGACACAGTATCAGCCAGCCGTAACCAAAACATTTCATACGCATGAATCATTCACTGAGACAATATTGCTCCGGACGGAGAGCGTGGCTGTGCCATGCTGAGTCACCGGGACTCAGGCAGCCGTTGGCAGGGTGCGGCTGGAGCAACACGGCGTACACGACACGCCATCTGATACGGCTGGGCAACAGGCCTGCGGAGAGACAGAGGGAGGGGTTCAGGACGGAAAAGCGACCTCAGGAGTGAACCGAGCCACAGGAGGTGCTGCTTATGGGAGCTCCCTCAGGCTCATGATGCATTGCCCCCCCCCCCAACCCAGTTTGTTTGTTCCAGAGAAAGGATCTGCAGTATTTATGTGTCTCCGCATATTCCCAGGATGCTCCTTACTGAAGCGAAGAATAGAAATGTCACGTGCAGCTCTCTCATCGTTATGGACGAAGGCACAGGTGAGCACAGTTTCCCACGACATTCTTATATCCACCATCTCAATCCATCAATTAGGACTGCGTCATCCATCAATTAAGAATGTGCCACCTACCAATTAAGACTGCACCATCCACCAATTAAGACTGCAGCATCCATCAATTAAGACTGTGCCCTGTGCCACCCACCATTTAAGACTGCACCATCCATCAATTAGGACTGCGCCACCCACCATTTAAGACTGCACCATCCTTCAATTAGGACTGCGCCATCCATCAATTAAGACTGCACCATCCACCAATTAAGACTGCACCACCCACCAATTAAGACTGCACCACCCACCTACAGCACCAACTACATTTCAGAGCCCTCAGACCAACAAGACGGGAGACACCGTAGCTTAGCAACATGAATAACCGTCTGAACCTATCAGGTTTGACAAATCTGGTTTCAGATGTCTCTGACGTGCCCCCGTGGTGACCCTCCCCACACTGGCCTATATGGAGACACAAGGGGGACAGGATCCCATGTTTTTGGGTTGATGCGGAATCAGAGTGGTCATGTGTGCCGTGGATGGCCGTTCCGTTGCGGTCTCAACTTGAACAGCACCTCTTGCCCCTGATTTTACACTAATGCACTTCAAGTTTGGCAAACAGAACTTGCTCAACTAATGAAAGAACTTGCTCAACTAATGTAAGGAGGCAGCAATGTAGTTATTCTATCTCAGTGGCATTTCAGTATATGCAGTAATGTCCAGTATAAGTTCAGGGCGAAGCGCCTTATGTTGATGGAATATAAGTCATCAACTATTTCTTTATTGAGTCTGAATAAGCAATGATTGTTACATAATACCGCAGTTTGAGACAGCTTTGATGTTAAAATGAGAGTCAACGTTATCTTATGATCTCCAGAAGCCAGAAACATAATGTTCATGTTTTCCCTCTAGTTTTTTTTCACATCTTTGCGGGGGAGTTTTCAAACGTCATGCACATTTTTAAGAAAGAACATTAAAAGAGGAACATGTAAATCATCACCCAAAAGCTGCATTCTTAACCCCAGGATGTGTTAGGTAAACAGGCCATCAAGTACACGTTCAACCAACATCTAATATACGCCGGTGTACAATTTCAAACTGTTTCCAAATAACATTTGCAGTTGTGGAGAGTACTTGGACCAAAGGGAAGTCTGATGAACCATTTATCTCCCTCCCATGACCAGAACTTAGTTTGTATCATGCAAGGACTGTTTTTTTTTTCCATGTAGTGTCTATTGTTTATGGACTATAAGGCTTAAGTATTTATGCTTGTTTTTCTTCATTTTCAGCTACTAATGTAATCACTGTAGCGATGAAAACGGCACCTGCATTGAGGTCAAGCCTGGCTCTTTCCCAGGGACTTAGTGTATTCTCCTCATCCAGTTGCAAAGGCAGCATAACTCCTCATTAGTGTGTCGGTGTCCCTGCCCCCTGGCTGTACCTGATAGCGTTAGCACGACCAGCTGCAGGTGGTGGAACCAGGGAAGGGTGGGCGTGATGGCACGGCTGTCGTGAGTCAGGCCACCTGACAGCCGTGTGGGTCTCAGGTGATTTGGAACGCGAGGCGGAAGCAGAGGTGGCGGGGGACAGGGAACGAGGAAACGAGACAGGCAGGTGATCGATGGAGGTAGTCGCCGATGCAGAGGGTGAGGTGTGGAGTTGTGAGTCATTCTACTTGCATCAGCTTCTGATTAACTTAGGCATCTCCTTTAACTCAGAATACAATGTGATTAATTCTGAAAAGGCTGTTGAAGTTGACACACTACTACAAATGAAAGCTTCTCAATAGGCGCCCTGATGTGGTGTGCCATCATAATGCACAGCAGAAATTGAAAGACCGTAAACCCATCTGAATTTATAGAAGCACACTATAAAAACCCCTGGCCTGAAAACAACAACATTTTAGGTTATTTGGGAAAACAAGTATATGGGTTAATTTATGGGTTAATTTCCCCATAATTTTTTTTATCATCAGTTGTGTTGATCCCAGCTAATGACTTGCTGTCATTTCATCTTGTCGAGGAATTATCAAGGTTAATTGGATTTCCTAGCAACAACACTTAGTCACCGAATAATCTCAAAACAATTACCTTTACTTACGTACGTTTTGTGCAATCTTTCACGTCTATAAACACTCAGTGTCCAGTCACAGAATCTGAAGACAGGTTTATGTCCACCAGTTGAATTGCTCAATGACACAAAAGAGAAAGTAAGTGGTCGCGTCAATGGACATATTTTAAATTAAAATATGAGCAGTAGGACCCCAGTGTACTGACATTTTTCACCACATGAACGCCCGTGTGTGTGTGTGTGTGTGTGTGTGTGTGTGTGTAAACGCATGCTTTTGTTTTCCACTGCATAATCTCTCGTGTGTGCACACGCGTGCTTGCTGATATCCCTCACAGCTACTTCCTTATCCTGGCCTTGTTTGGACGACAACCCGTCTCCACCGGTTGAATCCGGCTGACTGGAGGAGCCTGTGGTGGTGCGAGCCCCCCCCCAATCCCCCCAGCTGTGCCCTCCACCCACGCACCCATGTCCCAAATGAATACAGGAAGGCAGGGCTGTAATTGGGAACATTTATCTAAATGACATCCTCATGAAGACCGTTGGGTACGGGCGAAGCTGAGCTCTGCACACTCACGATATCAGCCATTACGGTGTCGTCTCTGTGTGTGTGTGTGTGTGTGTGTGTACATAAAGGAATATTTGGACCCAATGGCAACGTTTTGTTCCCATGAGGAAACAGGCTGTGTGATTCTTTGTGTGTGTAAGTGTAAGATAGAAAGACAGAGACAAAGATAACATATAATGTATAGAGAAATAGACAGAAAGAGAAAGATAGAGTATAAATAGAGAAATAACTGTATGACGTGTGCATCTAGTGTCATGGTGGAATTTGTTGTCTCAGGGGTCTATGTGGTGATTAATCAGACGCAACTTATCCAGAGCGACTTACATGAGCAATCAGGGTTAAATGCCTTGCCCAAGGGCACAACAACTATCATTTACCTTGGCAGTTTTGGGATACTAACCAGCAGCCTTTCCATTACTGTCCCAAAGCTCGGACTATAGGGCTGATTATCTCTTTGTTGGCATTATGTGCCTTGATGAATAGAATGTAGGTTCCCGTCCAATGAGTGAAAATGACATCATACAAATCTATAGGATTCCACCGAACAGAACTGTTGGGGAAAACTAGCAATGCCTAATGGTCTAGTGCACATAAAAGTAACTTGAGTAAATTGATTAATTTTTAATGTAGCAAATTAGAATGATTTTCCATAGATTATTTAAACAAGCTTCATCAGAAGAAAAATCTAATTTTATAGGTCAGTCTTGCCACCTGCAGAAACAGATTGCAGACAGCGCAGAGAGTCTATCCTTGGTGGTCTATACTCGGTGGTCTATACTTGGTGGTCTATCCTTGGTGGTCTATACCTGGTGGTCTATACCTGGTGGTCTATACTTGGTGGACTATACTCGGTGGTCAGTGGTCTGTCCTCAGTGGTCTGTCCTCAGTGGTCTGTCCTTGGCTACATACAGCCTGTACGCTCCAGGAGATCGGTAACATAGCAAAGCTCTCCTGTTGCTGACATCCCGTATCCCGAACCCCCCATCCCACCACTGATCAGCCCTCTAGATGATCAATTTCTGACAAATGCCCGTCTGTAAATGTCCATCCTTTTCCAAGAAAACTGACTGCACACCGCGTTACAGCATCTGCCTGTGGTACGCTGCCATCTGGGATCACGCTGTAATCTCATTTAGCAACTACAAGTACTGGGAAAATTTGTGGGCTTTCGAGAATTACAAATTAGAAGTTTTATTTTTTTTAACCCCATTCTCGCGATATTCAGTTTGTGATAAAGTTCCTGTCTAATTGCGGCAGCTATCAGCAGACAAGGGACTGTTACTGTAGAACCGTGTCTTCTGAATCGTATTCAGTGGCGGTCCGGTTCTGTTCACGCTACTCGATCAAGTCTTGACCGGAATTCTTATGCGCCAGAAAGAATATAGATATAGCTCACAGGTGCCCGAGCCGCCATAAAGAGTTGCTAGAGCAAGATGAGGAAAGGCAGCCCTATTTGATTACTGAGCCCTCGTTCACACTGGGTACCCTGGAGTGACAGGTAAGTTATGCCAAATTGCAGATTTGCCTTTGATGACAGAAAACATTTTTCAGAACAATGCAATGCTATCTCCTAGCACAGAGGCTTGGAAAGAACACAAATTCACCATCATTGCATGGCTCCAGTTTACTCCAATGTGACGGTAAATCTAAGCATATCCACCGCCTTTTCTCCCATAATTAGTTTCACCTAAACAAAAACATCCCACCATGTAGAATGAACAGAAATACTAAGGTCCTGTTCCCACCCTACCTGTCATGATTCACATGAAAACGGTGGAAGGAAACATGATTATTCACTGTGTTTGTTTAGGCTCTGCGGGAGGGTGGCTATGTAGATAAAACACCACTTTACTCTTTTTTGTGGCTGTTTGCCTTCTAGTGTTTTAATCTTCCGGAAAATTACAGAACACTGTAGCTTGCTATCTGCTCATCTTGGAATCTCAGAAACCACTTACAGGCATGTCGGCATAACAGTAAAATTACAAAGACAAAATGACTAATTGCTTCGCTTGAAATTGATAAGGACATGAGGTTTTTCACAGGCTTCTAAAACCCCTAATCTTTCTACAAAAAAAAGCCAATTACTTTTCTCATCAAAAGAGTCTTAAGGAAAGACGATTAATATTACCGGCATTAGTCAGTAAGAATGTTATTTAGACACCGCAGGAGTAGTTTAGGAAAACTGAAACCTGGAACCAACATTGACGGAGCTTTAAAGAAAGTGGACAGGCTTAGGACATTCAATATATTAGTATCTGTGGAATAGAGATCAGTAGTGCTGTGGGTGAGAAGCACATCAAAATGATTGACAAAAGTCTGGTCTATAAGAAGAGAAAGTTCTCTCCAAGTTCTCTGGAAGTCTTGCCCTTTTCTTGTCTTGAGAAGAGACTAGGGAGTATTATTCTGACTTTACAAAGGGAATGTTATTTATTCCTCAATACAGCTCCAACCTTGATAGATTTGAATTTGTAACCTTTGGCATTTTGATGCAATGTTGAAGCTCTCAAAGCAGAAAGTTCACTTTTTGGAAGATACAATTCAATGATCCAATTACAGTTTGGAAATAGCTGAGAGGCTACCATGGCCCATTGCTAGTCAGCACCACAATAGATTGAGTAAAGAACAACCGTGGGGGATAGACGAAAAATGTAATTTGAGCATGTTAGAAAACTCTGATCTGGTCAACCTGAGTGCCACGGTCAGTGTGGCCAGGTGTTTCGAAATCATGGTTGCAACAGTGACGCCTTGCCTCAACGCGCCCTGAGCCTTGTTAGCCAAAACCCATCCCTAGGTCAAGGGGCAGCTAGCCTCTTCATCGAAACCCTTCCAATTCCACCTCCTCACTACGGGAAACTGGCCTTAAGGGAATCTAGCCTTACATCAAAGCTGTATGGACAGGCACCGACTTTAGAGCCCTCCCTGCTGCGTAAAGGGGGACCATTTGGCAAAAAGAACGAACAACGCACCTCAACCATGCAGAGCTATCCATCAGCTATGATCAAACCACCAACGTAAAGAATTCTGCCACATTAAAGGGCCAAGTCTGCAACATGAAAGGTGCCTTTGAAACAGCCAGAATGTTGTTTGTGCCTGGCTGTGCAACTCTCCACTGACATACAGGTGGATATGGAGAAGAACGACTGAGTTTGGATCAAAGGTGATGAAACATCATGGATCAAGTGACACTTTCTCTTTCAAACTGTCGACCTCTAAATAAAACGGATTGTTCAACACCTGGTAATCCTGAATATTCACATCTAAATAATCCTGACTGTTCACCTCTAGATAATCCAGATAATAGTTCAGGTTTAGATAATCCTGATTGAACAGCTTGTTCACCGTGGTATTCGCACTGTCAACGAATTTCAGCATTGAGTTCCTGCGGACTAAGCGATGTAAGATGCAGTGATGTCAGAGGTAAGGCCACCTGGGTAAACAGCGCTGACAGCCAATAAACCAAAGAAAACACCAAAGACAAAGGCAAAACCAAAGACAAAACCAAAGACAAAGGCCAAAGACAAAACCAAAGACACAAGCAATTTGTCGCAGAAATGGCCTCTGCCTTGTTTGCATAGCCAGACCATAGTATTCCGAGATGGCAGGATTAATCCGTTTGGCTCGAGAGACTTCTTTGTTCCGGAAACTAATCAGCCGGCTAATACTGTACACAGCTGGGGATGTTATGATCCGTTTGATGGTGTTGATGGTTTTCAGGCCAGTTTATTGGATAATACCATCGGAATAGGCATGTGGAAGATGACAGTCTTACAACCATGTTTCCAAAAAAGTTGGGACGCTGGGTAAAATGTAAATAAAAACAGAATGCAATGATGTGCAAATCATTTAAACCCTTTATTCAATAGAAAATAGTACAGAGGCAACATATCAAATGTTGAAACTGAGACAATTCATCGTTTCTTGAAAAACATATGTCCACCTTTGAATTTTGAATTTGATGCCAGGAAGCATGTTTCGAAAAAGTTGGAACAGAGGCAAAAAAAGACAGGAAAATTTATGTAATGCTAACAAAAACTAAACCTGGTGGAATATCACACAACTAATTAGGTCAAATGGCAGCAGGTCAGTAACACGATTGGGTATTAAAAGATCATTCCAGAGAGGATGAGTCTTTCAGAAGTGAGGATATGGAGGGGTTCACCACTCTGTGAATGACTGCATGGGCAAACAGTGCAACAATTTAAGAATAACGTTTCTCAACGTAAAATTGCAAAGAGTTTGGTGATCTCATCATCTACGGTACATAATATCATTAAAAGATTTAGAGAATCTGGAGAAATCTCTGTATGCAAGGGACAAGGCCGAAAACCAAAACGGATGGCCGTGATCTTCGGTCCCTCAGACAGCACCGCATTAAAAACTGACACAATTCTGTAGTGAACATCACAGCATGGGCTCAGGAACACGTCTGAAAACTATCGTCAGTGAACACACTATGTCGCTGCAACCAGAAATGCAAGTTAAAACTCTACCATGCAAAGAAGAAACCATATATATAAATGGTTATATAGCAAGATCCAGAACCGCCTCCGCCTTCTCTGGGCCCAAGCTCATTTAAGATGGACTGAGGCGAAGTGGAAAACAGTTGTGTGGTCTGACAAATCAAAATTTGAACTGATTTTTGGGAATCATTAAAGGCATGTCCTCTGGACTAAAGAGGAGAGGGACCATACGGCTTCTTATCCGCACGCAGTTCAAAAGCCAACATCCATGATGGTATGGGGGTGCATTAGTGCACATGGCATGGGTGACTTGAAGATCTGTGAATGCACCATTAATGCTGAACAATATATACACGTTTTGGAGCAACATATGCTGCCATCCAGATGACGTCTTTGTCAGGAAAGGCCTTGCATGACAATGTCAAACCACATTCTGCACGTTTTACAACAGCATGGCTCCATAGTAAAAGAGTCTGGGTGCTAAACTGGCCTGCCCGCAGTCCAGACTGGTCACCAATTGAAAACATTTGGCGCATGCCGAACTGTTGAGTAGTTGAAATCCTATATCAAGCAAGAATGGGAATACATTTTCAATTTCAAAACTACAGCAATTGACTTCCTCAGTACCCAAACGCTTACAGCGTATTGTATTTTAAGAAGAGGTGATGCAAAACAGTGGTAAACATGCCTCTGTCCCACTGTTCTTGAAATGTGTTGCTGGCATCAATTTCAAAATGGGTGTATTTTTCAACAACAAAAAAAAACATTTCTCAGTTTCAACATTTGATATGTTGTCTTTGTATTAAATATAGGGACAAAGGATTTGTACATCATTGCATTCTGATTTTATTTGCATTATATGCAGCGTCCTAACTTCTTTGGAAACAGGGTTTTAGAAGGGATGTACTGCAGCATGTGACATTTAGGTTAAATTTCTTGATCGGTGAAGTAGCGCAGGGATCCTTATCCCAGGGTACCAAGCTCGCGGGTGGTGGGATGTGTCCACCACGGGAAGCCCTCAGCTCTCATCAGCATCCGCCTCGTCTCCAAGAGGAGGGGCACATGCCTGCTGGGCGCTGACACACATGCACTGACACACGCGCTGACAGACACACACACACGCTGCCACAAACTAAACAGACAAAGAGCGAGCATACAAATTCAACCCACTCATTCAGACGCTAAATATTCCAGTGTTAAGTTTCATTGATGACAGAAGGAAATAATAACCGATTGCTCAAAAAAAGGAAAATGGGCAATGGTATCCTGTTTGTGTCTCGTCCATGGTTGTCCCTCACCGGGCGCTGTAATGCCAGGGTTAGGGTAATGCCAGGGTTAGGGTAATGCCAGGGTTAGGGTTAGGGTAATGCCAGGGTTAGGGGTATGCCAGGGTTAGGGTTAGGGTAATGCCAGGGTTAGGGTTATGCCAGGGTTAGGGTTATGCCAGGGTTAGGGTTAGGGCAATGCCAGGGTTAGTGTAATGCCAGGGTTAGGGTTATGCCAGGGTTAGGGCAATGCCAGGGTTAGGGTTAGGGTAATGCCAGGGTTAGGATAATGTTAGGGTTAGGGCAATGCCAGGGTTAGGGTTAGTGTAATGTCAGGATTAGGGCAATGCCAGGATTAGGGTAATGTCAGGATTACGGCAATGCCAGGGTTACGGCAATGTCTACGCTCCTACGCTGCCTCTGTACACATCTGTACACATCACACGCTGCCATTTTGGCTGCGTTCACTGCAGTTGCAGTCCTGCTTAGGTGTGAGCCAACGACCCCTTAACACAATTTGTCCGACGGGGGCTTTTTAAGAACCTGGGGGGGGGTTGGAAAGTAATAAGATGAAATACTTCTTGGCCGGCGATCAAAAAGTGCCATCACTTGATGTTATCGCCTCTTGCCGAGTATCAGACCAAGTGGTTGTAAAAGCCAGGCAGCCACACGAAGAAGTAGAGGAGGCCGGCTTCACTCAAACACCCGGGTTCAACCGCACTGGGATCAACATGGCTAAACCACAGAGATTGTGTGAATAAAGAACCCTAGCTGAAGTGATCCATATTGCACACAAACGCACGAACACAACGACAGAGGGTTAGCATCTGGATCCTACGGGCAGACAGGGAGGCAGACAGCAGGAGGTCCGACAGGAGGGTGGACACTGAGGCTCAGAAGAAGACGGGGGCGAGGAGGCAGACAGGAACTCAGGACACAGGTGAGGAGATGGTAGAGAGAGGAGTGTGTGTGTGTGTGTGTGTGTGTGTAACACTAATGTTAGGTGAAATCCGCTCTGCGACGTGAGCATGTCTCTGTGAGCTCATCCAGAGCCCACCAGACTGTGACGGGACCACCCGACGACACACACCTAAAGAGTAAGGGCTGGATCCCAAATGGCCCATTCCCTATGTGCCCTGGTCAGGAGTAGTGCACTTTGTAAGCAAATTTGGATTCAGCCCTATAGTCTGAAGACACTGCCAGGCACCTAATTAGAATATATTCCGCTCATGTCCCTCTGTCTCTTCCCTTCTCCCTTACGCTCTTTTTCATTCCCTGTCACTCCCTCGTCCTAGGCATTTCCCCCACTCTGGGGGAAACGCTGTAATCTCCTTAATACGAGGCAGCCTATATCACACAGAAACACTATTTTACCACAGAACACGTATACACACAGACACACAGAAACCATTAACACTATTAACACAGAATACAAACACATAGACACACACATACACACACAGCTCACCCCACAGCAGACGCTAAATAAACCAATTAGCCTGCCGTTGGTTTCCCCAGGGAGAAGGCCTGTCAGAACCACCTGTTAACTGTGAGGCTTGACAGCGCGCACGCACGCACGCACGCACACACGCACACACGCACACACACAGACAGACACACACACACTTTAAATGCTTTATTGGAATCCACAAATCAATTAAGCATTCAAACAAGGGTTGAATATTACAAAGATTGTTATATGAAACAAAAACAGTGCCAATGCACAAAGTCTAACACCAGACTCCACTGTATATATCTGATAGAGTGGAGTCTAGTCCGGACCTCTACTGTAAGTCTCTCTGAATAGGGGTGTCAGCCAAATGACTCGCATGGAAAATGTCGGACGAGGTGTTCCATCATGGGGAGACAGTTCGATTGTCAGTTCGTGTCCATCCGAGTTCCACGCCAGTCTGGTCGCGCAGGTCTTCAGACGCACGCACGCACGTACGCACACACGCACACATGCACACACAGCTGGAGAAGCCTCCATGCTGTCGGTGTCTTAAAGAGAGGACGGTAACCCGGACATCGTGTGACACTGGCACGGTTCTATTGGGTTTGTAGCTGTTCTTCCGCTGTCGTTCTGAAATCTTTCAGATGTCGCCATGTGCATGCTGTGTGAGTGTGTGTATGTGAGTGTGTTTGTGTGTGCGTGCCCTTGCGCCTGCTCAGTGTTTAAGCACATGTACATCTCAAGACGCGTTGGTTACCCTTCACGGCAGCGTGCACTCGTCCTTAACGACAGGGCTAATATGTACCCCCAGCAGGCGCCCAGCGGTCTGGGACCAGAGAGGACCGTCAGATAGAGGTGTGTAGCAGCGCCGCTGGGAATGCTGTTGAAACACTTGACATTTCACTCTGTCACCGGCAACGGGCGTCAGAACTGACGAAAGGTCAAAGGTACAGCTGTGATCCGTGCATCAGCTGGGTAATGCTGTGGGGTACTTGACTCTTTTCACGTTTAAAAAAAAAATCCATCAAATGTTGACTGTATTGTCGCGTACGAACCATTGCATAAATGAGACACAAAGTCAACGGAAGCCACACATTTTGACCGTACTGCAGTATTGAAGCATAACATTCCTACTTTGAAATGTATTATGACACCATTTTAGATTTAAAACCACCACTTGTTTATAGTTTCCTACACAAAGATTTACAAAACAAAATATAACTTTCCAGTAGTAGAACAGATCAAAGACTAAAATAAACAGAATCAGTGGGTCTGGATTTACACCGACTAAAAGGAGCTCCCGACATATATGTAACATAGAAGATGGAGAAAATAAGTCAATGTCCTTTCCTTTCTACATTCCCACACAGGTGAGATCTCTGGGTATATTTCAATGCACCTTAAACTTTGAGTTCTGTAATGTAATGTAGCCAGAGCATCACCATAAACTGAGAAAGGTTAAGGCTGGCATTCACTTAAAATGTGGTTTAAATTCCTAAGAGACTCTCCCCGGACCTCATCAGAAATGTCAGAACCAAGTTCCTTCTCCCAAGCCCATTTAATAGTGTCTGCGGATAGCACCACATGGGCCTGCAGCGCCCAATCAAGACCAGACACTGACCCAATTGGATTGGGATTGACAAGGAAAAGACTGGGCCGTACCCGATGTATGTCTTCAACCCCACTGAAAATCCAACTTCTCTGTGAAATAAAATTATACTGTCACTTTACTACAAAGTGTAAATGGGATAATTTTGGTTCTAAAATCCGCCTCATCCAAAATGAGAAGAGAGTAAAAGGAATTGCGTCTCGCCAATAAATTGTTGCGTCACCGATGACATCCCGGAACACGGCCACAGCTGGCAGCACTCAAGTAATCAAATGAACCAAAGCTAATTGGTGATGGAACGCACGTAGGGGGAGATCTCCATTTCACACTCCGCACATCCTCTTTTCTCTCCCCTCACCTCATCCTCAAATCCCATTGGAGGAGAAGGTCAGGGCTTACACATCCAGTGAGTTTTGTGAACACAGAGGATGCTAAAGGACTAACATGTTCATTTAAAGACAGAGATTTGCTGTGAAAATGTACAGTTTTATGTGGGTCAGGACAAAACACCACTCTGTCTTTTATTTGCATCAATGCAACTTGGAGATTCTGCCTTGTTGTATCACACAAACAACATCAGTATTGAATCTCACTTTTGAAATAGCTTTGTGCACGAAAGTAGGTAATCACTGGAAGAGCTACAGAGACCTTCTTCTGACAAACATTTTGATAGCTTTGACACAACCAACCAAGGAACTAGGCAGAGTAATCAAAATTTGACTTCAGCTGGTGAATTTTCTTGTTCCAGTTCTTTTTCAAAGACTGATAATGTTTTTTCTTGTCAATACACTCCCCAGGCTTGCAAACTGTTCTAAATCATGTATATTGCAGAAATGTAATATTGAAATGGTCTGGGGGAGGCTGAGCCATTGCCAAAGGTGCCCTTCAGAACGTGTTCGGATCCGGCCCATTGCTCTTATAGCAGAAACTCCTTATCTGTCAGCACAGTCGCTATCCAATAAAAAACACAAAAGTCCGAACCAAAATGCACACTCACTGACTGTAATATAATCATCACTATGCTTTTTAACAAATTCATCTTCTAGCTAGAGAATAATCCAAATGTATTTTTTCAAGTTAGGAAGGTAGAAATATTATGTTAACATCGTCCTCATGAAGGTGTTTGCTGAAAGAACAGTAGGTCAGATTCAAACTCATTGAGAACCTGAGGCAGGAGCCCACCAATGGACCACACTAGCAATGTTCCCTCAGTTGGGTTACTGTGCAAATCTCTGGCCTCCCGAGTGGAAACAGGAAAGTTGTGGAAGTTCTGTGCAACTTCCTCTGTATCCACTTGAAGTTACGGTTTCAGAGGGCCTACCTGAATTGTTGTTTACTCAGGACTGATAGGTTCCCAGACGCGGAACTCCCGCCGTATTTTTATAATTGCACTTAAACATTCAGGAGGACACTGCGCCTTTAACAAGTTCGCTTTTCAGCTACAGTTTCCATAACCAGCTCAGCAAATGAGACGGCCCGTGTGGAAAATGGCACATTTGCATACAGCCCTACTGCAGCACTGATTGGCTGAGACACGCAGGTCCATGTTGCGTTCTAGACACATTTATATTGACGCACTCATGCTCGGTCAACGGCAATAGTCTTATTATGGTTTGTTGCATTAAAAACACTGGTTCTGATGCCACGTCCATTCAATGAGTGAAGTTGAACTGTTTTACGATGTAAACTAACAGGGCAATAGATACGGAAATAGTGCTGTAAAATTTGCATGGAATTACCCTCTAATCAACCTTCTCTTTCTAAGGTACCGCCTCAAGACCAAATTTTGTAACTTCCCCTTCAGAATCTTTCAGTCTGGATATATACCTTTGTGTTTCATCATGATGTTATACAGATAATATGGAGAAAAGGGAGTTTTCGTATAACCCAATCGCATGAATATTGCCATCAAACCCGTTGTCATCCAAGGCCAGTAGGGGATTTAATATGGGCACTTCTATTACCATAGCAACTTTATAGAAATCTCTTCTGTCCTTTTCATCTCACTTTCATTATGTTTCTCTCTATCTCTCTCTTCTTTCTTAATAAACAAATAAACTGACAACCGTACCCCAAAGCTGAACAACAGCATCTACCAAGGCAGTGAATTAGAGCGAGTGGCAGGTAATCAAATCAGCAAGAGTCTTAACATAATTGAAATGCATTGTTCCTCGGGATACAGAGCGACGTTCACATCCTTCATCATTCTGTCTTTTTTCATATAATAATAAAAAAGGACAAAACAAATTAGGCCCTACGAAGAACACTTCAATCAGACCCCTCTTGTAGTGATGTGTGATCAGTCAAAATGGCTGACTGAACTGGGATCCTACAAGCATTAGGCTAGATATCAGTGAAGTAGCCATTTAATATGGTAAATAGGTCAGCCGCACTTCCTCCATTAGAAACGGGTTTCAACTGGCTCTTTTGTTAGTCTTTTTTTTCTTTTTTGCCGCGTCATTAGCTGTAGCCTAGGTCTATTCAACTCTGGTCCTGCAGGACCAAAACACCTACCCTCTTTTTAATAAGTCACCGAATTAGGCCTGAAACACTAGCTGAGTGAACAACCAAGTAGAAAGAAAACACAAAAGTCTTTCAGCCATCCCGGACCAGTGTTGCATAATCCTGGTCTAACAGACGTCTCACCATTCCAAATCACTCCATTTTAGTACCTCGCTCACAGAAGTGCCACTCGCGGAACGTTGGCTAAACTAACCGCCACTCAGACTACATACGATACATAATCAGCGTCAATTGCCTGAACTCCATCTGAACCAACTGCCACTCACGAAACGTTAGCTAGACTCTGTGACGTAACCAGTATTAAGCAACACGCCTCGTATGCAGCTCCTATACGATGTCAAATCCCCACTCCGGGGCCGGAGGCCCACAGCGAACCTGGCCGTGCTGCGTTTAGCCTGGGGAGATAAGCCACCTGTCACTGTTGTCACAACAGGAAGCCTTTAAATAGTCGTGTGATAATTCACTACAGCGGCGCGGCAGAGAGGTGCCGTTCAAACTGAGAAGCGAAGCCCGGGAGGATATATATATAGGCACTAATCCGTTAAGAGCATTGTAATATTGTACGATCGGCGCGGCCCCCAGTTATCAACGGTACGCAGCGCTTCCTTTGCAGATGTCTTGGAAGTGTGTTGCTGTTCTGTCCAACTCAATGTTCTGTCACCCCTGTCATCAGACACACTGCAGACACATCCTGCAGTTCCGGTCTCGGATTAGAAGGGAACTTTGCAGTAGCACTGTTGGTCAGGTTTTTTTTTTTATTCAAGCAACTCAGGTTATGGAGGATCTTAGGATGGTTTGTTCCTGCGATCCGTACAAGACCACACACACACTACTACCTACGGGATCCAGCCTGTCGGTGCAGACCATGGTAGTCTATGGTTTCCCAATGCGGGTACATTCTGACCACCTCTCAGCATGGCAAGAACATACATCCCCCTGCCTAGCATAATAATAACCATTATCAACACTCTAAGCTTTAGGGGAAGTGCTCAGAATCTCATTTTTGCTTGTGTAAGAATAGAGAGGCCTCCCCAGATAACTTCATAACTAGACCGTTTCTGTGACAAGAGTTACAGAGCTTCACTGGAAAGTCTTACTAGGTGAGCCTGTAGTTTGCTCAATCAGTGGGGAGAGCATCCTCTGCCCAGATTCCAGCCACCTTTCCCAGCACGCCCTGGACGTCTACAGAAATCCTGAACATCATTACTTGGGCTGTTTAACCTCTGCCATTCCAACTGCTGCAATTGGATTTTTCTAGGCAGCTCGTTGTGCCTGCACACCAGACAGCAATCAGTGGAGACCTAACAGCTGAATAAACCATATTCATCACCGGTTTGCTTTGTCTCAATTTGTTTTTACCGAGGAGGAAAAGCGAAATCTGGAATTAACGTCCTCTTCGATTTTTTTCTCTTGCATGTGAACATACTGCCAGAAATTAATAGTCGATTCGCTAGTTGATTCAAACGTGAAACCCTTCTTGGCTTTCTTGCTCAACTTCTGAGATGAACAGATACGCGTCGATTGTCATAACCCATGAAGTTTATAATGTGTCCATTTTAATCAGGGATTAACCGTAATGGTCACCACACAAGGAGCTCCATTTACTATTGAGTGGTAATGCCTCTATACAGATTCAGGCCTCATATATCTGACCTGAATATACAAATTACTAAAAGACATTCACAGAAGCAAATGTGGTGTGCTTGCTACTTGCAGTATTCACTATTGCAAAAGAATAGTAATAACACTAATACTAGTGACAGTGGTAGTAAGGATAGTGGTCATGGTTTTAATTGGCTAGGTGTCAGTTACAGGCAGTGACCTATTTTGGAGATATGGTAGGCTAGTGTTGAAGGCAGGAGTACTGAACACCCCCCCCCCCAAAAAAAGGACTAGAATGTGTTTTAAAGCTCTCAGAATGTTGTCAAATGAAAATTCAGAATGTTTTGCAACAGGGATTTCACTTTATAAAGGTTAAGGCCATTTTTCACCCCTTGCTCTTAAGATTCAAGGACAGAATTTCTCTAATTCACAACTATGGAGCTTTTAGGCAAATGTAAAACGGTTTCAGAAATAGGTTTTCAAGTACTCTAATGCTAACCAGCCAGCACTATTTTAAAGTTTTAATGGCACTTCTAGAAACACTAGTTATCACCAGAAACTGTACAAAACATAACCCTGAAAATGACACACAGTAGCACACAATAACGATACACACAGTAACACACAGCAATGATAAAACAACAACTAAGCACACCCAGAAACAAGGGCACACACACCCACCCAACAAAGAACCCCTAAGCCAGTATTATAGCTTTAGCAGTCATATAAAGCCAAATTTGATGCCCTGGGGGAAATATTTTTTTAACCCAGTTTCCAATTTATCTGCAGTAAATGCACTTAACCGAGCTTGTTCAGGGTTAGCTCTCTGAGAATTCCCTTATGATTCACCATTCCAGACCCACCATGCATCATTCTCTGATCGGCTTCTCTAATGTACTCTAGCGCAGCCTGTTCAGCGTTATCGACTACTTTCTAAGGCCCTTTAAATCTAATGAACTTGTAAAAACTCAAATTTGGAGTAATTGATCAATCAATCAATTTAAGGGATTAGATTGTAGATGTGAGCATTGTATATCCTTCACTGTTGTTTAGTTGATGAGATCAATACTTTAGACACTACATAGTGTACTACCACCATGAAGCGTAAATGGCCAAAAGACATCTGCAGTTGATGTTTTTAGTTAACATTTCAAATATTTTTTTCTAAAAAATTGTTCATGGTGTTTGAGATATTACCCATTTTAACTTTCTCACTGGACCATCTATTGGTTTGCATTGACTTGTAGTCTCCTAATACTAACCAAAGACACTCACAGCACTATTCCCCCACCCTAAATCACCTGGCATAAACCTAGAATACCCTGGCTTACCCTGGAATAACCTGGCATACCCTGGCATAACCTGGCATACCCTGGCATACCCTGGCATACACTGGAATAACCTGGCATACCCTGGAATACCCTGGAATAACCTGGCATACCCTGGCATAACCTGCCATAACCTGCCATACCCTGGCATAACCTGGCATACACTGGAATACCCTGGCATACCCTGGAATACCCTGGAATTCCCTGGAATAGCTAATTGCAGAGGAGAGTTGTTTTTATTCTACACAGCGCACCTTTACAGACAGTGGGTTATATAGAAGTGATAGTTAAGAAATTAGTAATATTGAAATTATCATTAAGGACAGTGAGTTAAAAAGAAGTGATCATTGCGGACAGTGAGTTAAATGGAAGTGATCATTGAGGACAGTGAGTTAAATCGAAGTGATCATTGAGGACAGTGAGTTAAATGGAAGTGATCATTGAGGACAGTGAGTTAAATGGAAGTGATTGTTGAGGACAGTGAGTTAAATAGAAGTGATTGTTAAGGACAGGGAGTTAAATGGAAGTGATCGTTAAGGACAGTGAGTTAAATAGAAGTGATCATTGAGGACAGTGAGTTAAATAGAAGTGATTGTTGAGGACAGTGGGTAAAATGGAAGTGATCATTGAGGCCAGTGAGTTAAATGGAAGTGATCATTGAGGCCAGTGAGTTAAATGGAAGTGATCATTGAGGCCAGTGAGTTAAATGGAAGTGATCGTTGAGGCCAGTGAGTTAAATGGAAGTGATCGTTAAGGACAGGGAGTTAAATGGAAGTGATAGTTATGGACAGGGAGTTAAATGGAAGTGATCGTTAAGGACAGTAATACTCCATCACTTGAGCTGGTCTCCAAATTCACACCAACCTGTGAGCGCAGGCATGACCTCACAGGTATTCACTGACAGAGGTATGCACACACACCATGCCTCTCGACTCACTGAAGCACTGAAGGGTTTTGGACAGAGTGGAGGGCCTAAAGAGGAGTGGGTTCTACGTTAAGAGCTGCAAGGGGCCATCAAGCGTCCAGGGCAGCCGTGGAGCGCGCCTGCTTGGATCAGGCTGAGCTGGGGGCCCAGATGGCAGGAGGTGACCAGGTCCAGCCTTGTGGCAGGAGGTGACCGGGTCCAGCCTTGTGGCAGGAGGTGACCGGGTCCAGCCTTGGGGCAGGAGGTGACCGGGTCCAGCCTTGGGGCAGGAGGTGACCGGGTCCAGCCTTGGGGCAGGAGGTGACCGGGTCCAGCCTTGGGGCAGAGGGTGACCGGGTCCAGCCTTGGGGAAGGAGGTGACCGGGTCCAGCCTTGGGGCAGGAGGTGACTGGGTCCAGCCTTGGGGCAGGAGATGACTGGGCCCAGCCTTGTGGCTCGTACGGCAGGAGTTGTCACCACTGATAAACTACCTTGGATAAAACAGGGCCTGTTGGTTTCTTTGACGTCTACAAAGAGTGAAAGATCTCTTATTTTCATTTTGGTATTCTCTCTCCCTATCTGGTGTTATCACAACCCTGGCCCTTGTTATCTCTGTCCCTCCTTCTCTCCCTTCTTCCTCCCACTCCAAGACAGGTAGTAGTGAGTAGGGACATCAGGTTGCTCTAAGAGTCAGAGAGGTAGAAGCGCAGTTGAGGCAGAGGTTTACTGGCTAAGAGAAAGAGGTTTAACAGATCACAGAAGGAGATCCTCCCTAGACACACACACACACACACACACACACACACAGACAACCATTGACATAGAGTCATGCTTAGAGATACTCAAAGATAGACGGCGTTGCCACGAGCAAAACCACGGGTTTTGAAATGAGCGAGATGCGAGACCTCCCTCTCGGGCACACAGTATCTGCCCATGCGCAGGGATTAACTTCAAGCAGTTAGCTTTGTAGCGAAGGACCAAAAGAGACAAAGTTGTGCATTGCAGTCTAACTCTCTAGGTTGTTAGGGAAATTGACTTGACTACGACATTTACGTCCTGCGTCATCATAATTCCACTGAGTGTTCCGTCTAAAAACGGCTGCGGTTTTCTGCCACCGGCACACTCAAATTCCAAAATAACGGACCGCTAATTGACCGACGCCGTGTTTGGTGAGGTCAAAAGTCCTCGGCGAATGTCCTCAGATGACACCACCGGGAGAGACGCAACAGTGTGGGCCATGACTCATCATTTTAATCATTGTGTGTGGGACACGTGTACATTCTTCATACACATCTTGCCCACACAGTGGGGGACATCTGGGACAGACGCATTGGTCCATACCTCTTCTACTTCTCACAGCTCCCTCCTCAGAGCCAGACATAATGTACGGCAGGACTCGTGGACCGGTTGTCTTTCGGGGTAGTAGCAGAGCCCTCTGTCACATCCATCATCCTAATGTGATCCCTCCTTAATCAATAGAGCTATTCTACACCCCCCTCCATCATGGGAAGTGACTGGGCGAACGCCAGCTTCCTGTCTACCCGTCAGCCAGCCAGCAGCAGCCCCCAAACTAGACGCTTTATTTATGCTTAAGTGCATTAGATTTAATTGGCATTTGGTGCGCTTTAAATCAGTTCAATTAAATGCCTCTGCCCAGGCCACAGAAAGGGGGGGGGGGGTTGGAAAGAGAGCCACAGCGTCAGCAACTTTACCCCGGCCGAGAGCAGCAAGTGACGGGTTTAATGTGACCACTAACTACGAAACAGATGCAGTGTTTGGAAGAGACAGCAAAAGATAACAGGGGCTCTTAATACCATAGGCTACAGTAGGAAGCAATAACTACCTCTGAAAGAGAGGATATGTCACGATTTAATTTCTCTCTCGTAACAGTGGGACCGGTTTGAGGTGACGCGCCGTCATTTGTTTTTCCGGCGTGACGCTCCCTGAGGGGAAGATTTGTAGAAGCGATTTCCTGGGCGGATGAGCTGCTGTCATGGCGACAGCAGGTGTGTGATAGTAGGGGGGGCCTGCCTAAAATCTGGCCAATCCCACGTCTGCCCCTGAATGTGCCAGACGTCATGTGGGGACCTTTCAAATCGACTGTGAGGATTAGCACCGTATGAGGAAGAAAAAGCTATTTTCCTCCCTTTCTTTCTCTTGCACTGACTCCTCTCTTCTTGATCTCTCCCTCTTTTTCCCTATTTCTATCTTCCTCTGTCACTGTCCACCACGCTCTCGGCCTGTCCCTGATCCCAGTTAGCCTAAATTAAAAGGACTCGACTGGCTTGGGAAGACATTTGTTGACCATAAAAAAGTAAGCACCACACACGTTTCAAAAATGTTGAAAATGTTCCATTATTAGCTGGTATTATTAGTGTTGTAAGCACGTCACAGTACTTGAGGAGTCTGTGTGCTTGCAAACAGAGACCCAAGACCAGATGATCTAAGACGATCTTCTGCAGGTTAATCTCTCTGTAGATGAAGCCTTTGTTTTGGAGGTTTTGAAGATCACTTTTTTGCGGTAGGCGTGAAACTGAATTTAGTTCAAATTCGGACCTACATTATTTCAGCCTGAGAATCCTTTCGTAAAACGTTGCGTCTCTCTTTCCCTATTCTCTCCATCTCACATTCCATCTCTTCCATTTGCCCTTTATCTCCCTCTCTCACTTTCTCACAACGTAATAATTCTCTCCCACCAAAAGTTTCATTAGAAGGGAAGAGCTTGAATCTCATGGTGAGAATGAATCACTGGACAGTAACCATATTGAAACGTCCACATCTCACAGTGACACCAAATGGATTTGCTGTGAGAGAAAGAGAGATAAATTGAGAGACAGAAGGAGAGAGAGAGACAGGAGAGAGAGAGAGAGACAGAGAGAGAGGTAAAGAAAGAGTAAGGACGAGAGAGAGGAGACAGATCCTGAGAGAAAGAGAGAGAGAAAGAGAAAGAGGGAGAACATGAGTGGTCTTGAAGAGGAGCCAGGCTTCATCACATACAGTGATTGGCTGGCCTGTGTAGGAAGTCTGGGGGATAAATCACACGTCAGGGCTGATGGGAAAACTGTCTCTCCCTGACAGCCAAGGCGGCAGGTATCAATTTCACAATTAAACATACGCAACGGGCGACACGGGGGCTCCGTGAGACACAGCGCCATCCAACATCAACAGGAAGCCCAAGTCCGGCCCCCCCATCAGCAGGGGTAGAGACGTGCACACGCACACGCACATACACACGCACACACACACGCAAATGCACTAATTTATTTTTAAAGAGGTCTCCCTGATTCAGACAAAGCAAACAACCAGAAAAATAAGCATCTCATGCACTACATTTTCACTACTTGATTGTTTAAGCCCCCCCCCTCCCATAAATTTGGGGATTAGGACTCTATACAGATCTGTCGTACAATGGATTCATCCCTTTTTTGTAACAGGCTGTGCTGAAGACCTTGCTGCACTGTTTCACATGACTTTTGCCTCAGGTGAAAAGGGGAAGCTGGGATGGCATCAAATCCCAACATACTCCATAGGAGAAGCAGTTCGTTTAAAGGAGAATTTGAATGTATTTAAAATTCAAATGTATATTTTGAAGGTAGATGATTTCTCAAAGAAGTTTATGGACCAAGAGAAACTAATCTACAATACAGTTTTCTTTAAACAGCCGTTACAAACTTCAACCATCGCTAGCTAAAACAAATCTGTCATTACCTGAAATCAACTTTGGTATGATGTTCATTGAAGGTGATGAGGCCGTAAAAACAAATAACAAACATGCTCACACTCATAACTTTGGCAAAAGTTAGTTGAAGGAAACTGAACCATAGATTAGTATCTCTAGGTCCATCATTAGATTAGATTGGATTCAACTTTGTCATTGACCAAGTACGAGTAGAGTACAACGGAATGCAATTAGCATCTAACCAGATATGTAAATAGAGCAGGAAATTTACAAGTTAGAAAAAAGTGTTAGAAAAAAGTGAAATTCTCCTTTAATGTCACATAGATTGAACTAGCTGCGGTAATGCGTTCTTCTAGTCCGTTCGTTCCCTGAGCTGAACATGAAGAGAGCTGAAGCCAGACGAAGCAGTACTTGATCTATCAGATTGCTTGCAGTGGTTCTTGTAGATGGCTCAATCAGGCCATCTGGGGGGTGGAGACTGAGAAACAGAGGACCGAACAGAACATGGGGGAATAGAAAAGAAAGAAGGCGTACTTCAACCCCAAAGGGAAGAAGTGGTTCTGACCTGATTAGTCACGGTTTTGACACTTCAAATGAGACAGGCTATTTTTGTTTTTTGGGGAAAAAACTTGCAGGCTGGTAAGTAGGAAAGTAAGAGGAAAGTAATCGCAAGAGGAAAGTAATGTTAGAGTTCTTTTTTTTAAATTGAGCTTGTATATAACCAAACAGTGGTGAGTTGAGGGCTTTATATACATTTCTTAATTTAGTTTTTGCAATTTACTTTTGATTTAATTGACTATTTTAGTCATTACAGTTACTTATCCAAACCGACTTACAGGATGCATCTCAACCTTAGCTAGCTGGGACAACCACATACCAAGAAAGTAGCAAGCCAATCTTTCCACATTTTCTTTTACTCAAAATCATTGATGGTAGGGAAAGAAAAATGTATTTAAAACATAAGAATGATTCTGATCATATGGGGTATTCCATGCCTACTGTACGTAAAATATGGGATGACAAGACAATATTTCTGTCCAAGAAGGCTGTGAAAGGGATGAGGATACGGGTGAGGATGAGGACAGGAAATGGGTAGGGCGAGGGTGGTAGAGGTCAGGGATAGTCTGAGGGCAGAGTGAGAGCAGGTCTCAAGGTCCTCCTGCCCGTTTGTTTTCCGAGACCCTGAGGACAATCTGTGAAAACCGGAACATCGTTGATAATCTACACGCACACGCTAACTCACACAAACACACACAGAAATACACAAACGTCAACACAACACTATTAGTCAAGGCAGATGGGAGCCATAGAGATCCGCGCTGAGATTTGTGTCTCGACGGAAGGTTTCACACCTTTTGCACATTCACGCTCAACAGCCCCATGCCTGAAAGACACACTTGACAAACCAACATGCAGACAGACAGACACACAGACAGACAGACAGACAAGCACAGACAGA
>JACXGI010004755.1:23968-51524 GCA_016801175.1 Esox masquinongy | reverse complement strand
TTGGTAAAGTGACCATCCCGTGTTCGATGAAAGACAACAATTTTACACCCAGTCATTTCTTCAAACCGAACAATATCTGTGAATGCCACACAATCATCTAACGCTAAACCCGATCCCGTATGTAACTCACGACCACTAACCAGGGCCTCAGCATATGTGTACTGTGGGTTCAACATACCCATCAAACAAACAGAAAAACGTGTAGAAAAAACATGTAGAATCATTATTCACAGCTACATATAAATGCCTTCTTTTTTTATTGATAATCTGCTCTATCAACAGTGTTTGAGCTTTACGTCGCGGGGCACCACCCTCACGGTTGTTGACAATTTGCACCACCAGCTCAAGTGATTCATCAATCATAATCTCAGCATTACTCTGCGTAACACTTTCAAGTAAATTACCAAACGTGCGTTCATTATATTCATCCGCTCTCATGGTCACATGTACGGGGGATATCGGAGATTCACCAATCAACTCAATCTGCAGACGATCACCAGGCCCGTGTACAAAGTCTGAAGCTCTAACAATCAAAGTATCCAAGCCTGCCATAATGATTGCATAGAATGTGCCAAAATCCACAACAATGAGTTTGCATCAGAGAGCTCGGAGGAGAGTCAACTAGATCATGTGAAAAACGGGGGCTACTAAGCTCGGTTAACAATCCTTGCATCTGAGGATTATTGTGCGCATTGCTGTGTAACAATATATCGGCCGGCTCATTTGAATTTTGGGGTGTGTTCTGTTGATTATGTGTAGATGTTGTTGGTTGTTCCGTGTCTGGTGTGTTGTTAGCATTATCTTTCGCCATTTCTCTAGCTTAACGTCTGAATAACGATCCACTTACAGGTTAAAATATTCTAACTCAAACATACATCACAATTTTGATGAGTTGACGGTAAAATATGTATTACTTTCAGCTTCAAGCATGAAAGAAAACAATGAAACAAAAATCCCCTGACGCTGTGCAGCCACAAGTTGGGGTGTCTGTAACTGAAGCCATTATGGTGATGTACTCTGTATACTCAATCTGTTGTATGGTAAATAGAGTACAAAGGTTCAGCTGTATGCATATTGTCGTAATTGTTAATAACATTTTAGTACAAGACTAAAAATGTCTGTAAATAATTAGACTTACACAAAAAGTATCTGCTCAGGTTGTGTATGATCACAACCGTCCAGTCCAACTGACACTGATGTTGGTCACTTGGTCTGAAATAAATACAAAGCGGGTTAACAAGCGTATACGGGTAATTAAAGCTGATTAACAATAATGTAAAAAGTCTACTTACCAAGATTTGAAGGCCCAAAAATGTGTTTACCAAACACGGCTGGGTTTAATTCCGCTCAACCTAAACCAGAGATTTAAACAGACCATATAAAAGACAGATAAAACCGCATGGATTGCTCAATCGTAAAATTGATTTACACATTCTTAAAAAGTTCCAATGTGTCGGTTGTTAGCGTTTGTAATTGCAACACAATTCAGATCAATTACTTCAAATAAAATAACTTGTACTTACAACGTAAACGGCGTATTCTGCGCATGAAACAACAGCTGACTTCTGTGGATGCAGCAGGGTTTAATAATGTCTTTACATCGCTGCCGGGGCACCTCCAGCAGGTCCCGCCTCTTAACTTTGTCATCGGTTACATGTCATCGTTCTTCACATTAGAACTATACCGGACACAATGATTAAAATTGTATATAACGCTTAACTAGCTTGTTCAGATATTTGTTGACGTTTGACAAGCAATTATATTGATACTTCAAGTCCGGTAGACAAGCCGTTCTCGTTAGTTATCGCGGCTCAGCCGTGACATCACGTCATTTAATTTGATCTATTAAAGACAAACTCATCCGCTTACATATAAACGCTGGCTATTGTCACCATATCGCCATTAATCTCTTCAACATTTAACAAACACAAGACCATAATACAACAATCAAAAATCGGTTTTCACAAGTTGGTTATTACGAGAATGCAGCACATCTTACCCGGAAGTCACAGCTTCCGCCCACACTAACACAGACCAGTATTCTCAAAATCGCAAATACTACAGTTTTTTTAACCAATGTTGCCTGTTAAACATTTCTACCAATGTGAAGAAATCAATCTCGCGTTGATCCCCGTAGTACAATTTCATAAGGCGCCTTTACAAATGTTTTGATTACCTGAAATAACATATCTTTACCTGTCAGCGATTTACCGTTGTTCATGCAAATTTATACGCTACCTTCCGGGTAACTTTGTAACGTTTTGCCATATAATGCAACTTAAAAGTTAATGCTGACTTAAAAAAAACAATTTTTATAACAAAAATCACCATTGCTCATACATACACATGCACCAGAATCATTGTTTTTATTTTTAACTATATTTTAAACCCAAACCATGACTGAATCAACCTAGTCATAATGTCTGGTCGGCCTAGGCATTGCTTGTTCCTTCAAAATAATAGGATTGCTTATGCGATGTTTACTGTAGTGCTGTGTTGGACTACAAACCTTGTGTGAAACACGGGATGATTTCCAACCTGCATATACTACAATTTGTACTAGTGGTTACAAGGGCAGATCTGATCATAAGGCTCATCTCTTGTTAAAATAAAAAATGGGCTGAAACTCTCCAAATCGTAAGTCCCGAACCCTTCTTTATATCTTACACGTTTCCCACACATGATTCCATGCTTGTGGAAAAACACCATGCTACATCCCCATTGTAAACATGGAAGTTTATACCGGTTGTATGACATCTGTTGCACCAATTGTCGGAACATAAAATACCAGGGGGTTTATAGAATATATGCAGCACCCTGGCACCCCTTTTGTTGAACACCAAACATCTTGCCGCTGACACAACACTTACTTATTGCCTGGGAATTTAACATTCCGGAACCCTAAGACCCATTTGTTAAACATAAAACATAACCCGCCTGTTAAAACACTCGTCCGGGGTGCTTATCAGTCGTTGTAAAACATCAAACATGGACACATCAATGCAATCATAAATCACAAAGTCACCGGACATGCATACGTCATTCCGGAAGTCCCGCCCTAACACACGTAATACAGGAAGTCCTTACGTCACATCAGAAGTCCCGCCCAGCAAACCGGATGTCCCGCCCACCTGTCACATCAATCTGGAAGCCCTGTCCACTAGGGTCATAAATCACCATTCTGACACAATATACCCTACATTTACTACTTACATACGTACCAAGTAGAATTATTATACCCATATCCTTATAGGAGATGTCTATATACGAGCAAAACCGCTCACCTGCACATGTTCATTTGTCAATGGTGGCCATGTTTTTCAACATACTGGCCTGATTGATATAAATTTTGAAGACTATCGTCCATAGATGCCAAATATTAAAGTGCTTGAAGATCGGACATTTGGTGCCAGGAGTTAAGTTTTTAGTGTTTTTCACAAATTCAAAATGGCCGTCAAACCATTAAAGCGAAGTTAATGAGTCCCAATGGCAAATATGTTCCTTGTGAGAAGGTTGACTTATATACCTGTTTTCATGGCTGTATCTCAAATGGACTGAGTATGGTGACCTTGCTAATGTGAAAAACCTCAACAGCGCCACCGTGTAGTTGATAAAAAAATCCTTGCAGTCATTTTTTCCGTATGGTCCTTGTCAACATACGTACCAAGTAGAATTATTATACCATTATCTTTGTAGGAGATGTGTCTATATATGTGCAAAACCACACCCCCTCACATGTTCATTGGTCAATAGCATCCATGTTTTTTGACATAATGGTCTGGCTGATATAACTTTTGTAGACCATGGTCCCTAGATGCCAAATATCAAAGTACGTGAAGATCAGACATTTGGTGCCAGAGGGGTTAATTTTTTTTGTTTTTCAAAAAATCCAAAATGGCGGAAAATCCATCATGGCGGACTTTATGAGTCCCAATGGCAAAAATGTTCATCATGAGGAGATACACCTATGTACCAATTTTCAAGACTCTAGGTCACAAGGGGTGGGCGTGGTGAGCTTACAAAAAGTGCAACTTTGGAGGCTTGTGACAGCGCCACCATGAGGCCGACATGCATGCCACTGCACCAGAAGTTGCAGCCCTTGGCCCTTTACTACCATAAAAATTTGGGCACCATTAAGCCATTTAATCTCACGGGAATTTGCAATAAACACACTTTTTTGCCGGAAGAATAATAATAATAATTAAAGCTGCAAGCAGCATTTAGCGGGTTTCAGCATTGAAGCTACTACTAGCCAGATTGCAAATTTCTTTCAACTTATATCCATAGTTGAAAGCAATACAACATTTATGTTTTTTCCTTTCCTATAGTGCCCCCATGTGGCCAACTTGAAACATCATTCACATAAAGTAAAATCACAACCCTGATCATGTGTACCAAATGTAAGCGCACTGAGTGACAAAGATCAATAGATAGTGTTATAGCTATTATGCCACCACTGTTTGGCCAATCAGAATGTACTTGCATGTCCTGAAAACTATTGCAATGTAACATTTACCTCCAATGGTATTATAATACAATTGTAATTACAAGTCTTCCCCAGCACAGAGCATATTAATGAATTCAACTATCAGCTTGTTGTAAGATAATGATGGGGTCAGAAGAGATAGTCATTATCATTTTTAAAAGGTATGTTTAATTCAGTATGTGTATTAACACCAATTATTAAGCAAACTATTTCTCTTAGAACTGCCTAATTTTGATGTTCAAAAGACTATTACAGGTGGCAACAATAATGCCAATACCTTTCCAGAATTTAATTTATTTGGAAAATACCCTCCCTATTCTTACTGTAAAAATATGTTGACTTTGGTAGGGCATGGGCATATAGCCTACGTACCCATGTGTTATTGTTGAATTACAACTCAGATTTCATATTAATTTAACTGCCATGTCTACAATTTAATGGTACAATTGATAAGTTTAACCCTCAATTAGAAGTGGAACTGTAGAAACAAATGAAAACAGAAATTACTTAACTACTGAGAATGGATTATCTACTGAGGCTTGAACACGTAACCCTCTCTATCAAAGGCACATTTTTAATAGCTAAAGCATTTGTTGAAATGTTCATGTCACCAGAATGATTTAAGGTGAACTAACGCTAGCATAGACTGAGGCACTTCTAGCAATTATTTATAAAGAAATAATCATGGCAACGTTGCATTTTACTAAACATTTGCTTATATCAGCAAGTCGTTGTACAAATGAAAACACAGAATAAACTTAGCTACATGAGCATACATTAGCTACTGAGGCTTGAAAGCATGACACCATCTCCACAAGGTCAAGTTATTATTAGCTAAAGCGTATGTCATAATGTCAGAATGATTTTAGATGGACTAACGTTAGCTTAAACTGAGGTTAGTTAAACATATTTCCGTTAGCTAACATTACTAGCTAGCCAGTGCGGTTAGCAATTATCACTAACGTTAGTGTCGTTAGCTATTTTTAATTGACTCTGCTAGCTAGTTTTTAATGAAATAATCATGGCAACATTGTATTCCACTAAATATTTGCCTATAGTAGCAATTCATTGCACAAATGAAAACAGTGGATTAACATAGTTACTGAGCATTGATTAGCTACTGAGGCAGGAAAACATGACACCATATCTAAAAGGCAAATTATTAATAGCTAAATTGTTTGTTATAATGTTCATGTCATCACAATAATTTTAGATGGAGCAACTAGCTAGCTTATTTAAGTACAATGTAAAAATAACAAAAATATAGAACATGTAAATTTACTTGAACTTGAACAACTAGCAAAAATAGAAAACTTACAACAATAATAATTTTAAAAAAAATTGGTGGCAACTATGTCCAGCAAATATTTTAATATAACTATTTAAAAACTGGCATTTATTTGACAAGGCTGCAGATTCATTGCCATAAACTTTGCTATTGCATTTGTTATTTCTTTGGCACGAGTTGAGTTTATTGGTAGTTTGGCTCTAAATGTAGCTGGGATAGTAGGTTGTGTGAGTGTTTTGTTTCCACTTAAATCAATATTTTTGTGATGCTAACTCTCAATTAACCATTATCTAAAACTGTTCATGAATCACCTACTAGACTCCTAATAAAAACCACTAGCTACTAACTAATGAGGCAATACGAATTCCATGTGCAGTATAGTGTGTTGCATTTGTGGTTAAAGAGGGAGCGGAAAATATAGTTTTGCTGGATGTAGCGAAGTGCCCCATGATTTCACATTATACTTGTAATTTCACAAAGTCTCCTGCGTATTTCGTACAATAAATTCACTGCAGTACTGAATAGTTTTTCTGCAAAAAATATCCTTTGTACATTATATTTTCCATCTCCCCACTGTAGTGTGGTTGGATGTATTACTCAATCCCTGTCCAAAGCTAATGAGCACAAGCAAATTAACACTAAGATCAAAATAGGATTTCTTTATATTAGAAAATGTTCTCTTAGGTTTTTCTCATTAACCTAAGCTCTAACCATTTCTCAGAGTGCTCCACTTTATAATATTCTCAAACTTATGTAAAGTATTATTGAAACAGTAATTTTGTTTCTTTTATAATTTCCCCCACATAGTTTTCCCTTTGAAAATGTAGCCTACACAATCCAAACTATAGACACACTGCAGACCTTTATTTTGAAGGCAACATATGAAATCGGAAGTCTTATTGTTGCTGCCAAACATATATAACGTTTCACCGCAGTCTTTTATTTTTAAGTCAAAATACAAAAACCGCATGTCTTATTGATGCTAAGTTAAATAAAAAATAGGCCTGCAAGTATAGAGCAGTATAGTTGTTTTTAACTGTTTTGTAAGTGCAATTCGTTTAATGCCAAATCCTTTACACGAACCGTACATGATCAGTTGCATGGATATGGTGGAGGTGGTAATTGCTGGTCACAATGATGTGCGGTTACTTAATCACAGAATCGCGCACTCCTTTTAAATTTCACAGTTTGAAATCTAACTTACACATTTTCGAACTAGAATCAAAATAAGTACACCACTATATCCTATATTAGCATGCCGGTGTATTTTCTAAGTCCATATATCGTAGATTAAATGACAAAGTATTCATCCCCTCTTGAAAGTCATTAGCCCCTGACCAACTTCTGTACATCTAAGTGGCAGCTACATTTATCTACTACCTTCCTGGTTAAAACAAACTATTACCTGGTTACAGTCCTAACCTGCTTACCTTTCAAGTAGGTACAGATCAGTAACCAAAACAAACGTGTTGGACGGCATTTGATTTCCAAGGGGGGGCACGTTTATCCTACTTACCAACAATGATTAGTGAGTTCAGCACAATGGACGCAAAGCTAATGATTCTAGCATGAATGGCTGCCTAATGCTATGGTCTATTAGGCTATTGTCATTCGACGTAACCATCCCACATTCACAGTGACGTAACCATCCCACATTCACAGTGACAGTGGAATAAAGCGATTTAACAAGAGGCTTACAACACTAATTACAGAAACATGGTGATGAAGCTGTTTTCATGGCTGTATCTCAAATGGACTGAGTATGGTGACCTTGCTAATGTGAAAAACCTCAACAGCGCCACCGTGTAGTTGATAAAAAAATCCTTGCAGTCATTTTTTCCGTATGGTCCTTGTCAGCATACATAGTAAGTAGATTTATTATACCATTATCCTTGTAGGAGATGTGTCTATATATGTGCAAAACCACGCCCCCTCTCATGTTCACTGATCAGTAGCATCCATGTTTTTTGACATAATGGTCTGGCTGATATAACTTTTGAAGACCATGGTCCCTAGATGCCAAATATCAAAGTACATGAAGATCAGACATTTGGTGCCAGAGGAGAGAATTTTTTTGTGTTTTTCAAAAAATCCAAAATTGTGGAAAATCCATCATGGCGGACTTTATGGGTCCCTATGGCAAAAATGTTCATCATGAGGAGCTACACCTATGTACCAATTTTCAAGACTCTAGGTCACAAGGGGTGGGTGTGGTGAGCTTGCAAAAAGTGTAACTTTGGAGGCTTGTGACAGCGCCACCATGAGGCTGACATGCATGCCACTGCACCAGAAGTTGCGGCCCTTGGCCCTTTACTACCATAAAAATGTGGGCACCTTTAAGCCATTTAATCTCACAGGAATTTGCAAAAAACACCCTTTTTTTGCCAGAATAATAATAATAGTAATAGTAATGAACCGGAACAAACACAATAGGGTTTCACCAGTGAACTGCTGAAACCCTAATAATAATAATGACCCGAAACAAACACAATAGGGTTTCACCAGTGAACTGCTGAAACCCTAATAATAATGAACTGGAACAAACACAATAGGGTTTCACCAGTGAACTGCTGAAACCCTAATAATAATGAACTGGAACAAACACAATAAGGTTTCACCAGTGAACTGCTGAAACCCTAACTATATGCGTGAAGAGTACATGTATTTATCACATTTGCACTTTTGTACTGCCTGTTTTTTTCCTCTCACTATATGTTCATCAGACCGAAGCAAATTCCTTGTATGTGAAGTACTACTTGGTAATAAATCTGATTCTGATTCTTTGTGCTATTCTGCTTGAAGTGACATACAAGATAATATTGTAATCATTATTAGAAACAGTATAACAAACTAAAAAGTGATTACACAGATAAGACACTTGGTGGTCATAGGCCTTTAAACTAAACAAGTATCATGTTAGTGCCCCATATGCTCCATCATATTCTACAAGGCTGTTGGTGACAACTTGTCAGTCGGCTTCATGTCACTGACACATACTTGGCAAGCTATTAGATGTGTAGGCATATCACTGTGTATGAGGTGATCTTAAGGTCACAGAAATTAGTGTAAAGGCTTTATAGGCCTTTTAGCCCCTTTAAGGCCTTAAATGCCTTTTAGGTCCATTGCCTTTTAACCCATTTACGTTGTATAGGCCTTATAGACCTGATAGGTTGTATGGCCTGTGAAAGCATTTAAGACTTAAAAGCCATTTTGGTCTTATAGGCCTTCTAGGTCATTTAAGCCTTGTAAGCTTTACAGGTGTTTTTGGCCTTCTAGGCCATTTAAATACCAATGTGAACATAAAACACAGATGCTATACACTGCATGCACAATTATTAGGCAAATCGTATTCTTCAAGATTTATTTTATTGTTGAACAAACACAATGCTCTCAGTCAATCCAAAATATCATTGAACCTCAAACCTGAATGTTTAACAAAGGAAAAATTAGTTTTGATCTTTCTCAGGGGAATACATAAGTGTGCAGAATTATTAGGCAATTAAATTACAAAAATAATTTCTCCAACTCACTTGTTTATTCTCAATTTTTAGAGTAAGTGCAACAAATAAGTATGAAGGACTACATGTGCCATAATATGAAATAAATAAATAAATATTTAAATAATTAAATACTTAAATAAATAAATACAAATTGCATTTGCATTGTGTGCACTTATGCATCGTCCAAATGAAATAGACATTTCATTTGGATGATGTGAAGTTGTGCGTCATCCAAATGCAATGGGGTGGGACCTCACCCATTTGATAGGACTGTCCACATTGGACTGTGTGTTTTATGCTTGGAACACTGTGATTGGACACTTGAGAAGAAACCATCAGATGAGGGCTGTCAATCATGTAGCACACAAACGAGTTTCAATTTTTCCTTGTTTATTCTCAATTTTTTATTCTCAATTTTTAAAGTGCAACAAATAAGTAACACAAAATGAGCCATGAGCCTTCCATCCATGCAGTTTGTCAGTTGCTTGATCTGTTCACAATCAACTTTCGTTGAAGCAGCAAGCACAGCCTCCCAAATGCTGTTCAAAGAGGTGTATTGTCTTCCCTCACGTTTGAAAAGGGTCCACTCAATAGGATTTAAGTCAGGTAAGGAAGGGGACCAGGTCATTAATCGGGCATCTTTGAGGCCCTTGCTTGCTAGCCAAGCAGTGGAGTGCTTGGATACATGTGATGGAGCATTGTCCTGCATAAAGAACATGGTCTTCTTGAATGCTGAGGACTTCTTCCGGTACCACTGCTTGAAGAAAGTATCTTCTAAGAAACTGGCAGTAGGTATGGGAGTTGAGTTTCAGCCCATCTTCAACCCGAAAAGGTCCAACTACCTCATCCTTAATGTTAGCAGCCCATACCAGTACCCCTCCTCCACCTTGCTGGCGCCTGACTCGAAGTGGTGCCCTGTGTCCATTAGTGATGGCCACAGGCCCATCCATCGGGTCCAACAAGAGTCACTCTCATTTCATCTGTACATAAAACCTTTGAAAAATCTGTCTTCAGGTATTTCTTTGCCCAATCTACGCTTCAACGTGTAAATCTTATTCAGTGGTGGTCTTTTTTAAGCCTTCTTGACCTTGGCCATGTCTCTGAGCACTTCACACCTTGTACTTCTGGACACTCTAGGTAGGTTGCAGTTCTGGAATATAGTGGCACTGGAGGATAATGGGTTCCTGGTAGCTTCACGTTTAATTCTTCTCAAGTCTTTTGCAATTAATTTGCCTCTTTTCTTCTCCATGCATTTTTTGCAGCCCAGTTGACTATTCGCAACAAAATGTTTGAGTGTCCGGTGGTCACGCCTCAATAGTTTAGCTATTTCAACAGTTTTGCATCTGTCTGAAAGGCATTTTACAAAATATGACTTTTCAGTGTCAGTTAAATCTCTTTTTTTGGCCCATTTTACCTGAGCTGCCTAATAATTATGCACACCTTAATATAAGGTGTTATTCACTGCTGCCACACTCTCCCTCATTATACAAATACATATCATCTGAAAATGATTCAATCCAATGAGCATTCAAGTTTATATGGTTTGGAGTTGGAAAATGTGCATAGAAATAATAATACGATCAGAATACTCACTTGCTTAATAATTGTGCACGCAGTGTATGTGATGTTTCGTGGAAATCGGACGAACGGCTTAGGACTGGTTTGTTTTAGTTTTGTTTTAATCTGTTCAAAATACCGGGAAACGAAGATGACACAGCCCATAGCTGCAAGAGGCAATTTTGTTTGGCTCAACACAAAGCACAGTTTGAGATGAGTTTGGTGACTTCAGCTCTAAGGAGAACGGAGAAATCGCTATTTGAAAATCTCAACTTTGACGATACACTGTAGTGCCCCCCAATGTCCGATTTCGTCCATATTTTTACTGTTAGTTGGGGGCCTATAGGAGCTTATACTGATAAAGCTGGATGGAGATCAAACATTTTTAAAGCCTTTGATTCATAGCTTGAATTTCATTGGCCCGTGGTGGTCACATGGTTTGCACTACCAACTTCCTATTTATTGCAGTACAACAACCTGTTGCACTCATGCAACAGACCAAGTTTGCTTGAAATATCTGTTTGCATTCAGGTGTAATGAGCCTTCAAAATGACTTTCTGG
Organism: Esox masquinongy; assembly: GCA_016801175.1. Lineage (NCBI taxonomy): Eukaryota > Metazoa > Chordata > Actinopteri > Esociformes > Esocidae > Esox > Esox masquinongy. The sequence continues at coordinate 40,132 of JACXGI010004755.1, read as the reverse complement.
TATAGCGCCCCCACATGGATGATTAGTGCCAAACATTGCATGCCTCCTCTACTCCTCCTTCCAACCATGGACACCAAGTATGGTGACTATGAGACAAACGGTTGCTGAGACACACCCTCATTTCCTGTTTGGCGGCCATATTTGATTGGCTGTAATGGACAAACGGTTTTGCAGATCAAAACTCCATCTGATAACTTTTGTTAGGATTGGTCTGAAGATCATCTGTGCCATTTTTCAGGAAGATTGCACAAAATGTGTGGCCTGTGAAAAATTTCTAGGCATTTTCAGAAAATTCAAAATTGCACAAAATCCAATTAGGCGGAAATGAAAACGGCCTCTGACAAAGTTGTTCAGCACTTGCCCATGCATCATATGATACCAGATGTATGCCTCTAGGGCAATCAGAGCCCGATTTATGAGCATTGGAAAATCGCAACTTTGACCCGATGGTGGCGCCAGAGGCATGGGCCTATGGAGACCAAAACTGCTGTGCGTTAGTTTGGTATAGCCTTCTAACAGCGTGCAAAGTTACAAAAAAAGTCAGCTAGCAGAAGTAGGTGAACTTGGAAAAACGATAGAAGAAAAATCTAACAATTACAATAGGGTTCCGCAGCTTCCCTGATTGGACCCCTAATAAAAAAACTAACAAATACAATAGGGTTGCGCAGATTTGCTGCTTGGACCGCTAATAATAATAAAAAAACTAACAATTACAATAGGGCTCCGCAGCTTGGGTGCTTGGACCCCTAATAATACTAACAATAACAATAGGGTTTCTCCTACCGGAGGACCCCTAATGATAATAATACCGACAATAACAATAGGGTTTCTCCTACCGGAGAACCCCTAATTATAATAATAATACCGACAATAACAATTGGGTTTCTCTTACTGGAGAATCCCTAATAATAATACTGACAATAACAATAGGGTTTCTCCGACCACAGAACTCTTAATAACAGTAAAACTAACAATTACACTAGGGTTCCAGCAACTTCATTGCTTGGCCCCCTAATAAGAAAACGAACAATTATAATAGGGTTCCAGCAACTTCGTTTTTTGGCCCCCTAATAACATCAAACAATTTATGAACTTTGATATGTTATTATTCCCCCCTAACCTGTTGGAATTGCCCAGAATAGAGCTCAGAATTGCAGTGAAAGATGAATGTAAGTTATGGGAATATTAACAGGCAGTAAAAATACCTGAAGTAAAGCTTGAAGTACACAGACAACACAATATATTGAGGTTGACTGGGGATGCATTTCTATTTCTAAGACACCCATGACATGATCCTAAATTAATCAGTAATGTGCAGAATGCATGCTTAACTGTAAACCAACTCCATACACAGAAAAAAAATTGTTGCACTTCAACATGCAACTTCAGGCATGTTGTCAAACTAATATAGAGTTCTATGAAAAGCAGATTGTTGTTTTAGACTAGGTAAAAGTGCTGAGCACAGCAATCTCCTCCATCTTTATTTTTTTAGCTACATCTGACGTGGAACTAACTCGTCAGGTCAAGTGCAATTCAAACTGCTTTACATTAGATAAAAGAATAGAAATATTTGAAAAATTAAAATTAGCATTAAAGACAAAGCATACAAACGAAGACATCACATTTAAGATAGCTAAAAGATTATAAAAATAATAAAAGGCAGAAGAAAAAGGTTTTAGATTTGATTTATAAGTGGTCAGGGTTTGAGCAAGTTTAAGATTTTCTGTCAGTATGTTCCAAATCTGCAGCATAACGACTAAACGCTGCCGCACCTTTGTCCTTACTCTCGGAATGGTTAGCAGACCAGACCCTGATGACCTAAGGGGTCTAGAGGGTTCATACTGAGAGATAAGGTCAGAGTTGTAAACTTGGCCCTGAAGTATTCATTGATTTATAGACAAGTAGCAGTATCTTAAAATCAATTCTATGAGATACAGTGAGCCAGTTCAGTGACTCAAGAATTTGTGTAATAGGTTTAGCTTTCTTAGTTTTTGTTAGAACTCGAACGGCAGCATTCTGAATGAACTGCAATTTTCTGAGGGCTTTTTTGAGAGACCTGAAAACCATTACAGTAGTCCAACCTACTAGAGATAAAAGCATAGATATGTTTTTTTAGATCTTGTCTGGACGTTAGTCCTCTAATTCTCACTATGTTTTTAAGGTTATAATAGGCTGATGTTGTTATTAATTGTATGTGGCTATTGAAATTCAGATCCAAATCCATAATTACCCCAGGATTTTTACATGGCTTTTAGTCTTTGGCACCAAATAATTATTTTTCTGTTTTATCTTTATTTACTTGCAGAAAGTTCTGGCACATTCAATCACTGATTTGTTCAAGGCACTGGTGGAGAGAGCTAAATAAAGGTGTCATCTGCATAATTGTGATAAGCAATTTTGATGATTTGCATGATTTGGGCTAACGGTAGCATATAAAAAGCCCAGAAAAAGGACCAGGTACAATAGGCTACAGTCCTATGCTACAGTTATAGCCTTATTAATATTAACAAATATCTTTGGAGAAATGTAACATCTAAAGTGTTGGGATTTATGGTAAATATTTTTTAATTGCTTTTGTATTCTGTTTTCAGCAACACCATTCAAGCCATTGATTTCCTAATGAGTGTTAATGATGAGCGGTCTATTCAGGAGATTAAGGATCTGCTTTCATCGAAGTATAACATCAACATCGCTGTTATCACAATCAGAAGACAACTGAAGGAACTTGGATGAAGTTATGGAAAAGCTCGGTAAGAATTTTTTTGTCCAGACTTAAATGATACTGGGTACTAACTAGTTATGTAATATTCAATATAATTGTATAGTATTTATTACAAAATTTACAGAACGTTAACCATTTGTGTTCTCTGTTTTTACTGCAGTTTTGATCCAATGATTCGTAAAACAAACAAAATTTTGTGTGCCCAGGCATGGATCGAAAGTCAGGAGAAAGTCAATGATGTCATCTTTACCGACGAAACCACAGTTGCCCTTGAGCAATCTGTGAAAAATTGCTACAGAAAAACTGGTAGAAGAGCACCCAAGCCATCTCCCAAGCATCCACTCAAACTCCATGTGTGGGAGGTTTAAGTTAGCCGGCAAATGCGGCTTTTCAGGTGAGTCCGGCAGATTAAAAAATATCCACCACCAAAATGTCCAGTGGGAAATAGGCTAAATTAAAAAGTAAATATATCAGCATATTAAACAGCCTGATATTGTGTGACCTGTACGATCTGTTGTCACGAAAACACAGAGCCTCTACTCATTAACACAAGAAAACAGCGAGCCTCCGCTCACTACAGTATCACAAGAATAACAGCGAGCCTCTGCTCACTCTCACAATAAGACATTACTGAGTCATGTGACTAAGCTTGGCCCAAGAACCAAAAGCAGCACACTCCCGCAGCAATTCCTACATGCGACTCCAAAATGTCGAAGGCAAAGTAGACATAACCGGGCTGTATTAAAAAGAAATAGTGATTTGCGTGGTATTTTTTGAGACGTTTCTAACATTGACCTCAAAATCCGTTAGTCAGATTGGAGACATGACATTGGTATCAAAATATTGTGCAAAAAGATTGTTGTCTATAAAAATAATTGTGATCTGGCTCAAATAATTTCGATCAGGCAATTATGTAGCTAATAATTGCGACAGTCCTACAGTAGGTATACAGTAGCCTATTCTTAGTTCACAAAAATTGTGAAGAGTTCATTCTGCTGAGTAATTAAATAAAAAACATTTGTTGGATCATAGAGTTTGTGCTTTATTGCTGTTTAAGTGAAGGCTATTATACAGTTTGGCTATTTAAAATATATGTCCGGTAACTCTTCTATATGGCCGGAATTCTGGAATTTTAACTAGTGATGGTGATTTGATAAGACAAATGAGTTGATGCGACAAAAAAGCGACTGAAACACGTTTGTCTATTAAATAATAATGTTGCAAAATTATGCTACATTATGGGGCATTATTTTAAATACTAATTAAACATCTGGATTTTTATATTGCTTTTTTTGTCATTATTTCATCAAAATAAAATTGTCAGGCCTACTGTACCTGACTTTTGTAGTCTAACTTTTATTTATTTGTCAATGCAATTGATTTGGAAAATACCATTTTGAAAGCTACACCCTCCTTTCATGACTTTTCCTATATAGGTGTAGCATATATTCAATTGTTTCAGTGTCAGAATTCTAAACTCACAAACTGAAAACTATTTGGAGACTAATTATCGTTTTTTTACACCCTATCTCTAATAACTGATTAGGCATGTGACAGTACAAGTATTTTAACAGGCGCTTTGTCTCACCCATCTCTCTCCTTGGGGTAATGTGGAGTAATTAACAGTAATTAGTCGACTTTAGGTCATTGTACAGGAAAAAAACAAATTATATGTTCTGTTCAAACGCCATTTTATTAGAAACTTTTGAAAAATCCATTGTTATTGACCTCTGAAAATATTAATGAAACATTGATGGGTTGAAAATGTAGCCTATTGCCAATTTAACAAACTAAACATCCTTCATGTAAATGCGCTATGTTAAACACTTGAATTATATTTTCGTTTGGGTCTAGTGTGGCATATTGTACTTTACCAAAGAAATCTGGTGGGAAAAGTAGTTTATTATTTTTTTATTTTAAGAAGTTTTTTATTGATAGAAACAGATGCAGTCTTCAGGAAATTTTAGTGCAGAAAAGTAGCATCAATGACGCAATAAGTAATGTTGTCTTGGTAAAAGTCTGCAATTAGCCTACATAAATGTTAACTTAATCGTTGTAATCAACAGTTATATTTCCAGTCAAACATTTGTATTTCAGTTTAAATAATTACAATTAACAAAAATGAAGAGATTCGTGTGTGTAGACCTATAATTAAATATATATTCTCAGAAATAACAGTTAATCAAGCAAAGCAACCAGGCAACATGGAATCCAACACAGCAACATAGTAATCCATGAATAGCATTATAGTAGACAATATTCCTCAGATTTGAATGTTTTATTCTGGCCATATAAATACAGACGCAGGCTTGAATACAGCAGTTTCAGGCAGGTGTCGACGTTCTCACAGACACCTCCTGGTGGCCATTTTTATTTTTTATTTTATGTTTTTGTCCATGCCGCATGGCACCGCAACTTGCTGCGGTATACCACGGTATAACAAGGCATGCCTCGTCGCGGACCGCCCCCTTGGCACTGGAATTAGACGAGCGATATCTGTACATGTCTAGCATAGAAACAAATAACGCATCTATCTACTCACGTGTTCACACTAGCACCCAGTCAGACAATAGGTGTATTGCCCACACATATTGAACAACCAGAAACACAGTGCCTCTTCACCTGGTTCCTATGACTGAAGGCTGACTCCAGAATGGTGCAACAGGTAACATTGTTACCTTTTTATTTCTATAACTCACAAACACTGGTGCCTTGGAAGTCTATTATAGTGCCATGCTCAAATACACACTAAAGCATCTCCACTTCCAGTACGACACCATGCGAGCTCGCACCCAACTCACCAGTCTAGACCATAACAACAATGTTGGCAGACTACAGGCTGTTACAGAATCAGGTAACAATAATAACATATTCTGGTATTGACACTGTTGTATGCACACAAAGGGATTATACATCAAGGGATCTTTGACTCAATACCTAATTGTTAAAAAAATTTGTGTGGTATTCTGTCATCCTCAGATACTGCACCACCTTTCTGAAACAAACAAAAGACTGGATTGCCAGAAAAATGTAAGTGCCCATCAAACAAACCTTCCGCAAAGACCTGGTGGAGCTGGTTCTCAGCAGGTGACGGACAAGATAGTAAACTACAAAGACCCTGCCTCCAAGATGCAACTCCCCCCAAGGCCTCAAAACATTGCGAGTGTGCCACAACCACCAAAGACAGAGGTAGTTGCTAGATGGAGCTTGAGTTGATGGAAGGGTTCATTGTCAGATTTTTTGGAGAAACTTGTTTTTATAACTCTTTGTTTGAGTGTCGCTAATAAAAACATTTTTAAACACTATAGCTTGACTGGAACATACAATGTAATTGCATTTTTTAGTGTTGAAAGAGTTATTTTACAAATGTTATTGTATAATGTTAGTTATAGATTAATGCAATCTGGAACCTGCATTGTCCAGAAGCTAATCTAAATTCTGTAAGAATTGTTGCAGATCACAGTCCATGGGGGAGGGGTGATTGTGTGATAGCCCAGGTTACATTATTTCAAAGGCATCACCAGTTTCTTTGAAACTGGTGTACTCAGTGGTGGGGGGAGGGGTAATTGTCTCAGATAGCCCAGATCATGCAGCTAGGCAGAACTATTCTGTTTCCTCTTCTCAATCGCTCCCCTTTCAGTGCCCACTCCAACACCACACGGTAGGCAACCAGTCAGCATTGTCTGAAGAAATAAAAGTGAGTGGTGAAGAAATTAGTTCATGGAGAAGATAAGTGTAAACATATAACATCAAAGAACATCTGATACAGCTGTGATATGGGGGGCGTTCCATGTTCAACATCTTCTCAAACCCTAAAGGTTATGAGATTATGAAGACAGTGTCCATGTAGTAATTAGTGTTTAATGCACATAAATATTGGAACAATGCATCTCTGAAGAAAGGGTGTTTTACTGTTATGTACCGTCTAAAATCATAATTGTTAAAAGGGGTGGGCAACAACTAAGCAATCCATAAAATGTATTTTGAAAACGTTTTGTCACAGTTAAGGGCAATTACGGCTAAAGCCCTGCCTGGGCGGTGCCGGAATTAGAGGATTAGGCCAGGAATGTGAATTTCTAAAAGTCACTAAATCAGAGTATGGATCCTGACTTGACAATAATTAACCGTGGAGATATCATTTTTTAAGAACCGTTATTATGTGTGATGTATTATGAGTATGCCACTATTATTTGAACACTAGTCAAAATATGATGTGTAATTCTCTAAAGCTGTCATTCTGGAATTCATTACAATTATCATAGGAGCCCGAGGTTTTTTGAAACACTGTAGGAAAATAAATGACATGCCTGTTCCAAACACGAAAAATCGTGCTAATGCTAGGTAGTATTAATAATTTTGGTATCTCCACATACCAGTGCCACAGGACAGGGCTTACGACGTAGATGTCGCACTATGTAGATGTCAAGTGCCATGTCACAAGAATTTCATTGTGTTCAGGATGATACTCTCGTATTTGGTACATTTGATAAATAAACTTGAAACTTTAAAGTATTATCCAAATAGCTTTTACATGCCTACTTACAGATTTGAGAGTTGTCCATATGGTCCCTCCTGCCTCTGCAGGAGGACAAATTGTATTAGCTGCTGGTAAACAGATAAATTACTAGCTAACGTCGGCTACAGTTTTGTAAACAGCCTGTGACCGGATATAGCCTCCTCGCAAACAGATTAATCTGAGCGGGATTAGCTAATACAATACATTATCCAGAAAGAATATACAGCGATAACCATTGATCCAATGCTCATTTTGGAACAAATTGTTTTCGGGGAACATACGTATATCAGCATACCCTGGCCTTCCCGTTTTGGAAAACAGAATATATATTTTCAAATGCTATGTCGGTTGCCCCGTTCACTTCCATTGTAGCCTTGAGAGAGGCTTCCTTTAAAAAAATCTAAAACTCAAACCTGTAATAATTCCCCCCAAATAATGTCTCTACAGTCCAGGATTATGCTAGATAATCTGAAAAAATAAATCAAACATGCAGACAGTCTTGCATGAAGGATGTATTTGATAAGGAAAACTTACAAGAGTAGGAAGGAGGGCCAATGTGGAAGTAAGAGTCCATCAGGAGGAGGAAAGAAGAGGAGAGGTGAAGGTGAAGTCTGTCTTGTGTGTAGGGAGTTCATAGATTGATGATGGGTTGCTGGCAGACCTAGGGAGGGAAGGAAAAACGATGGACAGGCATCAGTTGGTTTGGCACGAAGCATACTAGAAATCTACAACCTATCAGAGACGGAGTCAAGACCACAACCCTGGAGACCCAGACCAAGACCCAAACCTTAGAGACGAAGACCCAGCGGGTCAAGACCATTACAAGACCAAGACCACTTTGAACACAAAAAAACAAGACCGAGACCGAGACCTTAGACTTTGTTTCCCAAACATAAAACAATGAGAAAATAATATAAGGAAATAAATGCTTTTTTTGTAGGCCACAGCATAGCATTGTTTTATAGAAGTAAACATACGTTACTAGATGAAATTTCTTTACTGATTATTAGGTTTATTTTTGACAGAAATTATTAGGTTGAAATTAGTTTACAAAAACTGAAATAAGAAAAAAAGCTATGTGATTGACACATCGATACATGTTATAGCTTATTTTCACACTGCTGTGCTTAGCTAGCTAGCGAACACGTTAGCTAACTGGCTAGGTAGTTAACTTGATGGCTAACATTAACTATGCTCAGTCAGGTTTGTTCTGGATACCCATAGTATTGACATCAATGGCTGTGGGTACTTGTCAAAACTGGAAACGGCATTTTCATGGACTGTAAAGTTTCTGGCCACAATGAAAAGTTTTGTGTCCATCACATCACGATGTTAACGTTGGCCAAATTAGCTAGTGCAGCTATCAAGCCTAGCTAACCAAGACTTTAGCTTGGTAATATATATGAATATAATATTACAGCAGTCTGTACTGTAATGAGTTATGTCAGAAGTATAACTGAACAAATCATGACCACTTAAGATAATGAAGTGCGTATTAGCTAGCTAGCTATGATTTACCTGCAGACATCAAGGGTTGCAGGTGGCTGCAGACCTGTTTGGTGCCAGTTCACATGCAGTTCAACAACGCATGATAGAAAACGTGCGTATACAGTACTACAAGTGCGCAAAGGGACTAGGCATGATAGAAAACGTATGAATACAGTACTACAGGTGCACAAAGGGACAAGCTAGCCTATATGAAAAATCGGTCTCGTTATACAGAGGTGACCAAGACCGCAACGCTGGAGACCAAGACACAGACCAAGACCCAAACCCTGGAGACTCAGACCACGTCTATGTGGTCTCGAGACCGCAAGACCGAGGCTCCATCTCTGCAACTTATACATTCAATCTACATCTTTCAATGCAACTTTATATTTTATTATTTAAAAAACTGCCATAACAATCAAACACATGGATCAGTATTAATATAAGGTCCAACTTTGTGTACTAGAGATTCCTTGGAGTGGGTCAAACTCACTGTTGTCACAAGCAGAGTGTTGTCCCAAGAGCAGAAAACCAGTATTTTAAAATCTTTAATATCTGCCTGGTGTCTGTTTGAGGGTTTTGAAGATGTTTGGAGGTATTTCATATTTTTTTTTATTGCTGGGACCGTAAGAAAGGGGCTAGGGTGACAGATGAAGGGCAGACAGTCGGCCATGCAGGGGCTTGAAACCCGTCACCAGGGGTAATGTGCGGTCTGGAGTCAGGAGTTTAGACTGCTACAACTGATTCCAGAACGTGCCTGAGTTTTTGTCCTGTTGCCCTGTCTTATTTTATTGTGCCTGACTGAATTATGATTGTTTGTCCTATGAGGATGGGATAGCCCCACCTGCAGCCTCAGTGACACATTGTCCAGTCTGTCAAGTCCCTCCAGGCCCACCCTTTCCAAGAGAGATTAAAATAAAATACTTAAAATTGACCTAATAGTATGAATCAGCCAATGCCTTTATGGTACCATTTCTCAATATCCTAATCTGCTATGAGTCTGAACTTACCATAGATATCAGTGACCCGTTCCTCTGCATACACCAGTAAGCAAGTGTCCTCAACTTAGTCTTCATTCATCTTGTCCCAGGTAAACAATATGAAACGAAATACATAGTTAAATTAGTTGCCTTGTTTCATAAATCCATAGCACTATAAATCAATGGATTGTAGACTACCTAGAATGACATTATCTGACTTGCAGAAAATACTATAGTCTCATCTATCACGTGGACAAGTGGTGAATGGTGGATAAGCATCAAGGAATGTGAATGTGGATGTGAATACTATGGGCAAAATGTGGATTTAGTAACATAATAGTAAACTTGCTGGTACAGTAAAATTGGCATAATGTAGTAGACACCAAACTTGAGACTGAATATGTCAGTAGCTGTTGCTGAGTTTGTAGCCAGATATATTTCACATTGATAGGTAGTTTGGTATAAACAGAATACTTTTTATAAAACCAAATGTACATCATATTGACACAGCTACATTACATTCACCTTATTTCACCAATTGGGTATGGAAAAACATTTTCAGGCAACATTTATTAGCAAGCTATCCCTGGTAGAAAATCAAATACAATGTGAATTCTCTCCTCATTCTTAGCTTGCTGCTACAGCATCCAACTGGCTACTTTTAGTGTATTGTGGCAACCCTGTATTTCTGTAAAGTGCTTTCCTTTAAGCGCAGTTCTCAGGTGTTCATGTTCATGTATTTCTCATTAAGAGGGCTGGGTCTTACAGTTCGGTGCGGCAGTTTAACCGGGTCGGACGTCCTGCGGCGAGATGTCAGCTCTGGGGGACTTGTTGGACAGCGGGGGTGTGTTAAGGGTTCCCTGGGTCGTAGCTTATATAAGGTGGGGTTTTGGCGGCCATCAGTCTCTTTTTGACTCCACTCCTGTGTGTGACAGAGAACCATGTACCTGTGAGATAACCTGTGAGCAGACTTGGGGAGTAACGGATTACAAAAAAACAGTAACTGTAATCCGTTATGTTACCAACAAAAATATTGTAATCGGATTACAGATACTTTTGAAAAAATGTATGATTACTTTTGGATTACTTCAATTGAAAAATAATAGGTGCGCGAAATAATTATGACACGTCGCATGTTTGATTTTATTATTTAATGTTTATTATTTTAAGTTTCAAGGTATATTTGTCAAATGCACCGAACGACACAGCCAGGACGAGTTGCACCGAACAATTTAGACAGGAATTGGTGAATAGATGAGGCAACTATTTGTTAGATAGCTGTAACATGGCGCTGCCTTCAAGATGAAACATTTTATGGAATTTATCACGACATTTGAGGAGAAAAGGTGTGTTGGGAAGCACTCTGCCAAAGGATGATTATTTTCATTTGACGCAGCCACATCAACTCCGTCCATACAGGTAGGCCATGTGATTTTGCTTGCTTTGCATCTCTGAAAATTGTGTTCATTGGTTATCATTGGCTGCTGACTTCATTTACTAAGCTATGAGTGCAGGTTTATAATAGTTTATTTCATTTGCGTTTTGAAAATCCATCACTGGTTGCTCTAATAATCGTTACGTTCGCGCGGGTAAATGTTATTTCTATGCGGTTGTTCACGATTGCAAACGGGCATTCGCGTGGTTTCTGCAACATTTTGCCAATGTTGTTGGTTGTGGTGGAAAACATCACACTACTGCAGATTTAGTTTATGCGCGAAAAGCTACGGATATCTTATTTTTTATATACAACAATGTCAATACCCTTTTTGAGTAATTTCCATTTATTTTTCAACAATGTTTTGAATCATTTAAAAACATGAATAAAACACAAATAACAGAATAGGCTAACACATCCTTAGATTTTGGGTTATGTTCAGATTAAAAGTCAGATTCTGGAAGACCGATGGTTATTGGATTTATTGGAATGACTGAATATCTGACAGAACGTTAGAGTATAATGTAGAGATGTTGCTCAATCATATTGAAGTAGGAAGCAATGGTTTAGAAACCCTTCTTGTGTCACATGTTCTCCCACTGCTGATTGGATATTTTATCATTTAATTCTTTCTCTATTCTCTCCTTGATATAGGATGTGGTTGCTCGCCTACCTTTTGCAATTCCCTGGTAAAGTTTAGAAACCACTGATTTAGAACTACCGGTGTATGCCTGTACTGTAAGCTGTATTATTTCATTAGATTCTATGATTCCATCATTTTCCCAAATGTCTTTTAAAAAATATTGCCGTAACTGTAAATTTCCAAAAAAGTCCTATTTTTCCAAACAAGTGTCTGAAAGCTTTGTTATATGTTCTTCTCCATTATGGTACAGTAAGCAGTAAAACCATTTTTTGGCCAATTCTTCAATCTAGAATCTATACAGTTTGGTTCAAATCTTCTATCATGTGTAGCCCATCTAGGTTTTTTCATCTGGGTCCACAAATTTAGTTGCTTTTCCACATCAAACCATGTGTGCAAGGTGAATGAGGCGAGGGGACGCAACTGGTCCTGATAAGTTATCGCTAATTTATGATCTCCAATCATTGTCTGTATTGGGACAACCTTGCATTCCCTCTCCATCTCCATCCATTTTGCCTCATATCCACTGTCACACCAAAGAACAATAGCTTTTAATTGGGCAGAATGGTAATGATGCCTAACATTAGGGAAAGACATACCACCACTCTCCTTACTGGTGGTTAATGTATTATATCTAATCCTTGGTTTATCTTCCATTCCAAATAAATAATGAAATTTGCTTGTCCCATTCATGAAATTGAGTAATTGGGATTTTAACTGGTAATGACATAAATAGATATAACACCGTACCGTGACAGTACCCCCCCCAAAGGCGCGGGCTCCCGACCGCACGACCGGGAACAACTCAGGGGGGGAGGGCGGGACGACGGCACACGGACAGGCGGAGGTTCAGCACCGGGACGGGCCGGGGAGGCGGAGCCTCCGGAACGGGCAGGGGAGGCGGAGCCGCCGGCACGGGCAGGGGAGGCGGAGCCGCCGGAACGGTCAGGGGAGGCGGAGTCTCCGGAACGGGCAGGGGAGGCGGAGAGGCCGGAACGGGCCGGGGAGGCGGAGCAGCCGGAACGGGCCGGGGAGGCGGAGCCGCCGGAACGGTCAGGGGAGGCGGAGTCTCCGGAACGGGCAGGGGAGGCGGAGAGGCCGGGACATGAGAGGGTGGCGGGGCGGCTGGGACTGGAGAGGGCGCCGCTGCGGCCGGGATTGGAGAGGGCGCCGCTGCGGCCGGGACAGGAGAGGGCGCTGCGGGTCGAGACGGCGGCGGCCAGTCGTCGGCGGGCTCCGGTGGCGGCGGCCAGTCGTCGGCGGGCTCCGGTGGCAGCGGCCAGTCCTCGGCGGGCTCCGGTGGCGGCGGCCAGTCCTCGGCGAGATCGGGTGGCGACGGCCAGTCCTCGGCGGGATCGGGTGGCGGCGGCCAGTCCCCGGCGGGATCGGGTGGTGGCGGCCAGTCCCCGGCGGGCCCGGACATCGACCAGTCCTCGGCGGGTTCTGGCGGCGGCGTCGGCCACTGGACGGCTGGAGGAGGTGGCGGGATCGGCCACTGGACGGCTGGAGGAGCTGGCTGCAGCTCCTGGGCAGCAGGGGGCGCTGGCTGCGGCTCCAGGGAAGCAGGGGGCGCTGGTTCCGGCTCCAGGGCAGCAGGGGGCGCTGGCTGCGGCTCCAGGGCAGCAGCTGGCGCTGGCTGCAGCTCCTGGGCAGCAGGGGCCGCTGGGAACACCCAGCGCCTTGGGGCTGGCACCGGTCATAAGGCCGACTGCAGAGCAGCAGCTGAGGGAGCCTCGGGCCGCGGAGTAGGCCGCGGGGTAGGCCGCGGGGCGGCAGCAGGACGCAGGGCAGGGAGTGGGGCACGCTGAATGGCCAGGGGACTACCCGTCCAGTCCACAACATGGCAGGTAGGAGGTACGGGCTACCGCTTTCTCCTATGGCCTCCTCTCCTACATCCCGTCCTCTCCGCCTCCTGCATCGTCTGTAGGAGCCCTTTATTCACCTCCTCCTCCTGCCGAGTGAGGGGCTTGACCACTCCCCATTGGTCTATGCCCCATAGCGCCCCCCCAAAAATTTCTTGGGGCAACCTCCAGCCTTGCTCCCTCAGGGGGTCTTCCTCCACTCTCCAATAGACCACCTCCGCATCGTTCGAGGAGAAGGAGTCAGACCCCAATCACCCCTCCAGGTGTAACCTCTTCCTGGAGGGGTTGCCTGCTGGTTCCTTTGCGGGTCGATCATTTTGTAACGTGTGGTGGTAGTGGAGGAACCAGGCGTAGGCAGATCACACTCGGTGTTTGTTTTTGATTAAAAACCCTACATCGAGTGTGATCTGCCTACGCCTGGTTCCTCCACTACCACCACACGTTACACTGGCCAAAAAGAGCGAATGTCTCTTACTTACTGACAGACTGACTAGCTGGCTGGCTGAGTACACCTTGTTAAATAGCATAGTGGTTAGTCCTCGCAGGCGAAGCGATGTACGTATTATTCCGTATAGACGAAAACTTCGCTGGCTAAAACCTTCAGTATCTACATTATCGTAAGCCTGAAATAAAACAGTTTACGGTTATTTTGCGACTGTTTCTGGTGGATTTTCGAAGTACGCATCCGTGCATGCGTTTTTAGTCAGGATAGACAAACACATTCGCTGGCTACAACATACATTAGTTATGTTATAGTAAGCCTTAACTTAAACTGTATACGGTTATATTGCAACTGTTTCTGGCATGGAAAAGTTCATCTTCAGTCTTGCTAGCAATTGCTCAATTCTTATGATTATTCCTTAGGAAGTTAGTAGATACTAGTAAGCCTATTACTGGCTGATAAGCTGTTAAAACAGCCAGCGGCAAAAGCAATACAGTTCATAGATGCTATGGTAGAGGTAAACTTAATAAGAAACGTTAGTCAGTGTAACTCAATCCTCAATGGAGTCTAGCGACTGCTGAAACGTGTAATGCCGTGGCGTAATGGTTAAAGATAGTGCCTCTCATGTGGAAGACCTAAGTTTCGAATCTATTGAGTGCAACGGCATTTATTAGTTATTTCTGGTAGATTCCACGATTCTCTCGTCTTTTCACTTGATGAAAAAGTTAGTTATCATTTCCTTTATTGATAGTTATTGAATAAATGTCATTCACGAATGAAAGAAAAAAGTATGATGTTTTGCCATGAAAGAAAAAAATACGTTCTTATGCCATGAATTGAAATAGCTTTGGCAGACTCGCTAGCAATTGCTCAATTCTTATTACTATTCCAGTAAGTTAGTAGACACCGGTAAAGCTTATTACTGGCTAATACGCTGTTAAAAAGGCCAGTGGCAAACGCAATACATAGCCGCTATTTGTGGTGGAGGTAAACTTAGTAAGAAACATTAGTCAGTTTAACTGTATCAATGTCATTCACGAATGGCCAATTTACTATTAAAACGGCCAGTGGCAAAAGAGGATTTGTTCAGGATAGAGACAAGAGGCTATACTGACACCCAGCAAATGTACACCTCCGTGGTGCAGTGGTTAATGACACAGCCTTTCACGTGGGTGACCTGGGTTTGAATCTTGAGATTCGAAACCAGCAACACTTTCAATTGCGGGCCGGCTGAAGTAGGCTTGCCTGATGTCTTGTTTGATACTACAGGTGCTGGTCATAAAATTAGAATATCATCAAAAAGTTGATTTATTTCAGTAATTCCATTCAAAAAGTGAAACTTGTATAATGTATACATTCATTCCACACAGACTGATATATTTCAAGTGTTTATTTCTTTTAATTTTGATGATTATAACTGGCAACTAATGAAAACCCCAAATTCAGTATCTCAGAAAATTAGAATATTGTGAATAGGTTCAATATTGAAGACACCTGGTGCCACACTCTAATCAGCTAATTAACTCAAAACACCTGCAAAGGCCTTTAAATGGTCTCTCAGTCTAGTTCTGTAGGCGACACAGTCACGGGGAAGACTGCTGACTTGACAGCTGTCCAAAAGACGACCATTGACACCTTGCACAAGGAGGGCAAGACACAAAAGGTCATTGCTAAAGAGGCTGGCTGTTCACAGAGCTCTGTGTCCAAGCACATTAATAGAGAGGCGAAGGGAAGGAAAAGATGTGGTAGAAAAAGTGTACAAGTAATAGGGATAACCGCACCCTGGAGAGGGTTGTGAAACAAAACCCATTCAAAAATGTGGGGGAGATTCACAAAGAGTGGACTGCAGCTGGAGTCATTGCTTCAAGAACCACCACGCTCAGACGTATGCAAGACATGGGTTTCAGCTGTCGGATTCCTTGTGTCAAGCCACTCTTGAACAAGACACAGCGTCAGAAGCGTCTCGCCTGGGCTAAAGACAAAAAGGACTGGACTGCTGCTGAGTGGTCCAAAGTTATGTTCTCTAATGAAAGTAAATTTTGCATTTCCTTTGGAAATCAAGGTCCCAGAGTCTGGAGG